>PISX010006435.1:0-97504 GCA_004024625.1 Mellivora capensis
GGGGTAGGATTTTAAGAAGTCATCTCCAAGTCATGGGAATAAACAGCACAGCATAAGGAATATAGTCAATGGTATTGTAACAGCATTGTGCGGTGACAGATGGGAGCTACGCTTGTGATCAGAGCATCACGTATAAACTTGTCCAAACATTATGTGTATGCCTGAAAGTAATGGAACATGGTGTGTCAGCTACACTTGAGAAAAAACACCACTGGAAAAGAATTTAAAACACTGGAATTACCCCCTTCCAAATGAGGTTATTAAAAAAATAAATCATTAAGTTGTAGAGACCTAATGCCCAGCATGGTGATTGTAGGAAATAATAATGTACACTCAAAATTTGCTAAGAGAGTAGATCTCAAGTGTCCTTATCTCTTACACAAAGGGTAACTATATGAAGGGATGCACATGTTAACTAGTTTATCAAAATGTACACATATATCAAAACATCACATTGTACACCTTAAGTATATACAATTTTTGTCATTTATGCCTCAGTAAAGCTGGTAAGGAAAAACAATTCTAATTTTTAAGGGTAAAGAGTTTAAATAGTAAATATATTTTGGCTCAAAACATCTCAAATCTCAAGGTTCTTTGTATGTTTGGGAAGATTTGGAAAATTTACTAATTCATTATATTTTTCTTACCGTAAGGTGAAGTGATTAAGGCAATGATAGTCTTCTGCCTGAGTTTTAGAACAAATGCAACCATAAAAAACAATCCTTTGCCTTCAACACAGTGGTTCCCAAATGGGGGACAACACTCCCTTCTGAGGGACACTTGGCTATTTCTGGAGATACTTTTGACTGTCACAATACAACAATACTATTGGCATCTACTGGTAGAGGCCAGGGACCCTTTCAAACATCCCAAAATGCATATGATGTTCTGTGATTTAATTAGCTGGTCCTAGATGGATACTAAGGCCGAGAAACTAATGGAACAGGCTTGGGAGGAAGGAACCATCCCAAAACTCACTTCTCCATGAAAAACAACCATATCTGAGTTCTTATCAGGGAGTAAGTTTTTATAACTGACAATACATCTATCAAAAATGATGCCCTCATCCTATCACCATTTCCCATTTTCCTTGGAATAGAAACAATGGAGACCTGCAGAAGCAACCTATTAGTCCATGAAGCCTCATGACAAACTGCATCTATTTTATCAGGACCAGACCTCAGAGTCTTCTATCCTGGGGCTGGGATAGTTGAATAGAAAAGCAGCGGAAGGGCATGTGGGCTGAATGACTGATGCTATTCTAATCTGTTCCTTTTAGACCATTTACTTAATCTATAGACTTTCTTTCTAACAGCTAGGTGAAAGAAGTTTTCACTCTCAACTCTGCAGGACGATTAAAGAGAATTGACTTGTACTTCTATGGTCGGCTGATCCAGGGGTTCAAAACTCCCCTCTCCTTCCATCTTGTCGTTCTGTCGTTCTCCCTATGTACACTGCTTTTCATCTTACGTAGGCTCACATCATGATCCCCGAAGGCACCTCCTCCTGTTCCACATATCAACAGGCAGAATGGCAGATCATCTAGGAGCACAAAGAGACTTTCCTTCTGCCACATCTCTAAAAAACTTGATCTCACTCTGGCTAGCAGTGCTTCACAAACCCATGCCTAAAGGAACCCCTAGAAATCATAGTAGAAACTCAGGTTAATCATGGTTTACCTTGCTGGGGAGAACCCGTCCCCTAGCAGAGAACGTGGTAACGGGGACTGCAAACCTCACTGGTACTCTGCCACTAAGGGAAAAAGGTATAAACTGGAATGTGAGTAGGGAAACAAAACAGCTATAGGCTCTAAATTCCTTAGTTTTACCCACGGGAACAATACTTAAATTATCATTAACCATAACAAATATGTAATGCATACTCTATACCCTGTACTGACAGGAGCCAGAGCCTATATTACAAGGAATATAACATGGCTCTTATATTAAGGAGGTCATCATCTAGGCAAAAGAAAGGAGTTATACCAAATTCGGAATGTGCATGTATGTATCTTAACTTCCAGGTTCCAACTAAAATTTCAAGGAAGGTTATAATTTTCATTAAGTTGTGGTTGTGTAAAGCAGGTGACCTCTCTCTATCCCTCTCCTCTGTGTCAACTTCTGTTAAGAATGCTCAAACTTCCAGAAATCTCTACTCTGATGAGAGAAATAGCCAAATATATTCACATAGCATCGCTCCAATAGTATCTTAAAGATACAGGGAATATTGAAAAAACATTGTTCAATGAATTATTTCACAAGTCATGGTACCCCAGGCTATGAAATCAGAGATCTCCAGGAATCCACAAAACACCCTGGATGTTCATTTAAGCTAGAAAACTATGTAAGTTTTCTGCAAGTAATTAAATGTAGCATAATGGGATTTGGCAGGAACAGATTACTGACCCAAAGTAGTTCATGGAGAATCACCAAAAAGAAAATACGGCTGGTATTTTCTGAAAGTAGTTATCTTAAAAGATATTTAAAAATAAAACAATCTTAGCTTAACATTTTATTATATTTTATTATAAACTGTAAGTTCTCATAAACAATATATTTTCTCAATTACTCCCATAAGTTAATCACTACTCTTATATATTCTCACACATATGCAAGAGAAGATTAACATACAAATGGACCTTCTCCCTTAATATTTCTCAACCCAGAGAAGAGTTCTGAGTATGGTAAAGTGAAATACAGTAAAGTTTTAAAATAACATAAGTTTCTGAATTACCTTGAAAGTCACGTATTATGTACTAGGGCAGGTCCAGATGTATAAAAAACACAAGACTTACTCAGGCTCTTCATTATTCTTTATATTAACCAACATAATGACTTTCAGTATCATTAAAGCTCTGGTAATTAAGAATATTAGAAAAAACAAACAGCCAAAGCACACACATTTTAAATCACCACATCATTAACCACGATTTCTTCACTAATGTGAGCCAGGATTACTATTCCTTTCTATTTACTGCATACCTAACAGAAGCATGAAGAAGCTTAGTTGTGTAAGAGCTCTAAAGCTCCAAGAAGCCAGGGGAATACTCACATTTTTCAAACACTTAAGAGCACTGGCTCAAAAGAGCTTGTTTGAATGAATGATTAACATTGGTCAGGTTCACCACACTTGAATGAGTACTTTCCCACTGCTTTAGTTTAGCCTTCAAAATCATTCCCACAGTGTACAGTTTTGCAATAGCATCTTATCTCCCATCACTGTTTTGCTTACCTTGGATTCATTCTGTTGCCAGAGTAACCTATAGACAAAAAGTAATCAAGTTCACAATGGCATTCATGTTTGCTGAAAACCTTAGATGGCTTGCTCCTACCAAAGGATAACACTCAAACATCTAAGAATGGAATATAAGCCTCTCCAGCTTGGTCCTTTTTCCTTAGATCCAGCCTCATTTTCTACTATTATCAGTCCTGAAATTTATGCTTTCTCAATTCAAACAGCTTATGGTTTCCTGAACTACTGCAGCAGTCACTATATAAGACCTTACACAGGCTTTATCCCTTCTGCAAAACTATCTGTCTCTATAGGAGGTAAGCTGATTGCAAATGACACCAATTACTTCCCTCCCTCTAGCGACACCACTTGCAGGTCCTTCCATCAGGAGGTGGGATTTATTTCTATACCCCTTGAACCTGGAGGGACTGGTGACTTACACAGGTGAACAGACTAGGACAGAAGTACTGATGTGTCAGTTCTGAGCCCAAGCATCAGGAGGCCTTATACTCTTCCCCATTCCCTATCTTCTAGAATGCCAACACCCTCAAGTAAAGAAGACTAGCCTAATAGATGAGAAGAAATTACTTAGAGGAGAGCTTAGCTATCCTATCCTCACTGAGACTACCCTAGATCAACCTACAAATGGGCCAACATGTGCAAGAGCCCAACACAAGATGTCTGTGTGATCATAAATACTGAGTCTAGGCAAGACCTGAAGACTCACCTAGTCAACCCTAGACTTCGAGCAGTAACAGATACTGGCTCTCACTTTTGAGTTTATGAAAAAAATCGCTCTGATATAGGGTTTTGGGGTGGTTTATTATGTAGCAATTGATACAGCTCCTCTACAAAATCATCAATTCATCTCCTTGAGGGCTGCGACTCAATCTTACTTTTTTTTTTTTTTTATTTGACAGAGAGAAATCACAACTAGGCAGAGAGGCAGGCAGAGAGAGAGGAGGAAGCAGGACCCCTAGGGAGCAGAGAGCCCGATGCGGGGCTCGATCCCAGGACCCTGGCATCATGACCTGAGCCGAAGGCAGAGGCTTTAACCCACTGATTCACCCAGGCGCCCTGGGACTCAATCTTACTTTTATTTCAGTACTCATCCTCTACCACAATATCTAGCACATCATAAGTTCTCAGTGAAGGTTGAATAAATTGTTAGTGTCATTATCCTCCATATTCTGACCTATACTATTCCTCATGCAATAATACTTAGTTTTATCTTTATGAGGGTGATAATTGTAGAGCATAACATAGTTAAAATATGCATCATGAGTTCAATCTTTAATTGTTCTGTAGACTTAATACTCCAAACTGGATTTCCTAAAGCCATACTTTAACACAAAGATAAATGAACATTTAGGATATGACCAAATCCCTTTAAACTGTAATGGGTGTAAGTCAAACTAATTATACTCCATTCTACATTCAGAATTCAAGGTTCACATAACTCACACTAAACTGAAGGACAATTTTTTCTTCTCAATCTACCTAGTTAGAACATAGAACAGTAATCAACAGAGAAGGAACACATTACTAACCAAATCTGAGAAGTAATTGGGGAAAACCTTTGCACTGTAACCTTTGCATTTAGAAGGACAGAGGGAGGAGATGAAGGTCCTTAAGGACCTTATTAAGGACAATATATGACGGTATGGTCATCTTATTTTGATCCCAGGACGAAAGACATCTTAATATTAACTTAATCATTTAGACTGGATTTTTGCTTGAAAGGCTGGAGAATAGGCAATATACTCAATAAGGGGGGGGGGAGGGGGGAATACCAAAGCAGAATATTCTGAATAACCACCAAAACTTGTCCTGTTGTCTTAATAGACTATTTTGCTCCTGTAGTTAACAAAAGTCAACAATGAAGACCAAATGTATATGAAAGGCTGCTTTTGAGGCTCTGCCTTTTTAAAGTTGTTCTAAACCCTAAAGTAGTTTCCAGACCTTCCTAAGCCAAAGTCAGTCATCGAAGGTTTCTATGTTTTGCCTTCCTAAGACCAGTCCCACTGAGCACAGTTAACTCTGAGTAAGCTCTTAGCAGTCAGAAATAGCAGGACAGAGGTGATTAAGAAGATTTTCCCACTTAGATCGGTTGTATTTTCCCAGGTCACAAAACCTTTCCACACTTATGAGGTAACTGAATTCCTCCTGGGAGGCAGCAGACAATCAAAAACAAGAGAGCTGAAGCCCCTAACTGCGTGACAGACCTGCTAGGAAACCCAGTCCTGACCACACGCTAGCTGAGTGAGGGGAGCCACACCGAGCCTCCGTTTTTTCATTCGTAAGGTTGGAGAAGTACCGTTGGCCTCCCAGCACCATGGAGGAGCATCAGATGACCACGCCCACATTACTGGTAAATCACCAAGTACACTGCTGGCATGGCAGGGGCTCACTAACTGGGCCCTCCTTCCCCTTCCCAATTCTCTACAGCCTATTCCCCTCCATTTTCTACCAAATAAAGTTCTTCTCAACCTTCAAGACTCATCGCAGTCTTCTCTTTGCAATCTCCCCAGACGAAAGCACCTGCGCCTATGACATATTGTTTTTGCATCTATTTGACAGTCAAACTTGCCATATAGTGCACGTAGTTAGAGGCCTGTGTCTGTTCATACTTTAGCTTGATTTAAACTGTCTTGTGATGAGCAGTGTTCACTTATTTTTGTAAAACCTGTTTCTTCCCCTCCTTGCTGCCATACTAGTACAGAAGCTAGTACTCAGTCTCTGTCAAATGTTTGACTTTTCAAGCATTTATTCTTCAAAGTATTAAGACATGCCAGCAGCTATGGCAACCTCTGCTTTGTAAAGCCACCCATTAAAATATATATATATATAAACAGGTGATGATTTGACAAGTCTTTCCTCCACTAAGAATGACCTTGACAACAGTTGTCCAGAAAATCCTTATTTAATACCACAGGATCATTTTCTCTCCAAAAGAATTCCAGCCACATGTCTGTATTTGAAAAATGGAATAATATACAGCCATAAAGTAACAACACTTTCTAATGTATAAGTAGACTCTACTGAATTAAAAATCCTTTAGGCTGTGTATCAACATATCTATGTATCTCAGTCATACCTCAAACGGTTATAAGAGAACTGTACGAGATTAATTTTGTAACATTTCAGCACCTCAAAGCCCTAAATCATATCAGCAGTAATACTGAAAACACAAAGTTCTAAATGAAATCAACTTTCTCAGCAACCCAGAAGGCCCTCTATTACACTCCCAGCCAAAATGCAGTCAAATCCTCTAATCCCTAGAAACTTTCTGGTTAAAATCCTAAAATTCTAAGAAAGTCTCTATATTGACACAGAACATCTGGTATCACTTTTCCACATATAACACTCACTTTTATAGACTAGAGAGGTATTACATAAATGCCTCTTACCACCTTCAACTAAACAGCTAATATGATTGCCCATTAGACTAAGTATTTTGGAATTCACAAAGGGGGCAATAGAATTTGCTCATTTTGATTATTATTGTCCTAGTGTACATGATGAACTTCAAACAAAATGTCTTTTTGTTCCCTCATACCCAGAAATCTCCCATAAAAACAAAATAAAGTAGCAGACCTTTTGATAACTTCTCCTGGCATGGTATTGTTCAGTATGATGAAAAGGTGTCTTATTTTATCAATTAATTGTTATATTACTAACCCATATCAAATCCCAAGAACATTCAGGTCACCAATGAATCAAAACTTAATTTGAGATTTAAGGAAACAAAGGGTTTGTAAAATCCACCTAAAAATTCATTCTATACCAGATATAGAGTTGAATTATTTATGCTCCACTGTATTTTATTGTGATGATATTAAAATTATACAGGTGGGAAAACCTAATGATTGACATTCCATATAAATCAAGAGGGAAAGTAGACTGTGGAAAGATGGCAATGGAGCAGGATGACCCTAGGCTTGCCTTGTCCTAGGAATATAACTAGGTAACTATGAAATCATAGTAAATACCCCAGAAATCAATCTGATGACTGCCAGGACAACTTCTACCCACTAAAGACAGAAGAAGCCACATCAAGGAAAGTGGGAAGTGCAGAGATGCAGATTGGGAGAAAAAGATTATGGACACTGTAATGGGGAGAGAGCTGTGGTTGCAGGAAGGGTGAGAGACAGACTAAGCACAGAGTGGAGTACATGGGGAAAAATGAACCTCTATGGCAACTGGCTTGGAAAGTGACACGGTCCAAATTTTTTGAGGTCTTGCAACCAGCAGGGCTAAATGCCTGGAGTTTTAAAAGTCTGGGAGAACTCAGAGGATATTGAAACTGCTATTTACAAGAAGGAAGGGTAAACAGCCCACAGGCATACGAGGTGGAAATGCCAACCTGAAGAGCACCTGGGTCATACAGTGGGAGAGACAACCCCCCCCCCAACCCCGGAACTAAGGAACCAGCAGGGACCATTTCCTTCCCCACCCTTCAGCACCACACAGGGCCACCAGCAGGAACCAGCCAGCATCCACACTACTGAATGGCTTACACCAAGCCCCAACCCCCACACTCTGGTGGAACTACCCTTCCTGTCATACTTCCTTCAGTCTTGGCCCTGGCAGGACCCTCCTCTCTCAGAAGACTGGCTCAAATCCCCTACCCACACTGAAACTCCCAACCCAGGAGTTTTTCCAAGTCCTGCAAGTCCTCTGTTCTGGTGACAGCAGAGAAAGATCTCATTTCACAAGCAGATCAGAGCATACCTAGTTAAAACTTGCCACATTCAGATCAGGGACCAAACTCTGCCCACTACACAGACAGCCTCTGCCCAAGACTGACCTGAAGGAAAAAGCAGTCGGGACAGGACAGCACAGTGCATGCAGCACACACCGAAGACAACCACAGGAAGTGCCAGGCCCTGGGAAAGAGAGGACACTAAACTGCAGTGCATTACAGGACCTCTTCTTCATAAGGCCTTTTTTTATCTCAAGAACAGGAGAAGCAAATGACTTTCCTAACACAGAGACAGAGGCACAGACTTAGACAAAATAAGACAGAGAAACATCCTAAATGAAAGAACAGAACAAGGCCACGGCAGGAGATCTGAGTGAAACAAATATAAGTAACATGCCTAATGGAGAATTTAAAGCAATGATCATAAGGATACTAACTGGACTTGAGAAAAGAGTGGAAGACATGAGCGAAACCCTTAACACAGAGATAAAGAATAACAGAGCAGAGATAAAGGGCTCAAAACACAAAATGAGAAACACATTTGATGGAACAAACAGCAGGCTGGAAGAAGCTGAGGAACAAATTAGTAACCTAGAAGACAGAGTGGTTAATGAAGAGAAATCAAGCTTAAAGAAAGAGAAATGGAATTATGCAAAATGAGAACAGAGTTAAGGAACTCAGTGATTCAATCAAACGTAGTAACATTCATACTGTATGAGACCCCAAAAAAAGGAAAGAGAAAAGGGAACAGGGAATCTGCTTGAAGAAATAATAGCTGCAAAATTCCCTAATCTGGGGAAGGAAACAGATATCCAGATCCAGGAGGCAAAGAGACCCCCAATAAAATTAACAAAAGCAGATCCACACCAAGATGTATTGTAATTAAATATGGCAAAATATAGTGATACAGAAAAAAAAAAACCACCAAAAGCAGCAAGACCAAAGATCACCCATCATATACAAAGGAAACCCCATAAGATTATCAGCAGATTTTTCAGCAGAAAGCTCCAAGCTAGACAGGAATGGGAGGACATATTCAAAGTGCTGAATGGGAAAAACCTAAAGCCAAGAATTCTAGAGTATTAACCAGCAAGGTTATCATTCAGAACAAGAAAGATAAACAGTTGCCCAGATAAACAAAAACTAAAGGAGTTCATGCCCACTAAAGCAGCTCTGCAAGAAATATTAAAGGGGACTCTGAGGGGAAAGGGAGACCAAGTGACAGTGTAAAGGTAGAAAACAAAAGCAGTAAAAATTAGTATTTCTGTATGCCTAAAATGTGGGGAGTAAAGAATAGGTTCAAACTTAAACAACCATCAACTTAGCCGCTTCTGGTCCGACTCTGGCATCTCTGCTAAGGGTCACATTGAGCTATGAGGTACTGCTGTGGTGTGTTTAGAGTCAGCACCATGGCAGAAGACATCAAGACCAAAAGCAAGAACTACCAGACTGCCCCTTTTGACAGCCACTTCCCCAACCAGAAACAGACCAGGAACTGCTGGCAGAACTACCTGGATTTCCACCGCTGTGAGAAGGCAATGCTGCTAAAGGGGGCAATGTCTGTGTTGTGCGAATGGTAATGGGATTGAGCCCCGCATCAGGCTCTATGCTCAGCAGGGACCCTGCTTCCTCCTCTCTCTCTGCCTGCCTCTCTGCCTACTCATAATCTCTGTGTCAAATAAATAAAATCTTAAAAAAAAAAAACGGCAAAAAATGAAAGAGAAAAGGTAATAAAATGGCTCTCTCTTTCTCTATCTCTCTCTATATATATACACATATACATATATCAATAATTACTTTGAATGTAAATGGACTAAAAGCTCTAATCAAGATGACACAGGGTGATGGAATGGAGAAAAAAATAGGACTATCTATATGCTGCCTACAAGAGACTCATTTCAGACCTAAAGACACCTGCAGAATGGAAATGAGGGGATGGAGGGAGGCCTGGGTGGCTTACATGGTTAAGCATCTGCCTTTGGCTTAGGTCATGATCCCAGCATCCTGGGATCAAGCCCTGTGTTTGGCTCCCTGCTCAGCAGGGAGTTTGCTTCTCCCTTTCCTTCTGTCCCTCTCTCTCGCTCATGTTCTCTCTAAAATAAAATCTTAAAAAAAAAAAAAAAGTGGGAGGATGGAGAAGCATTTATCATGCAAATGGATGCCAAAAGGAAGCTGGAATAGCAATTCTTAAACCAAACAAAACAGACTTTAAAGCAAAGACTGTAACAAGAGACAAAGAAGGACACTATATAATAAAGGACAATCTAACAAGAAGACATAACAGTTATAAATATTTATGCACCCAACATGGAAGCACTAAAATAGTTAAAAGAGCTAATAACATAAAAGAACTAATCACTAATAATATAGTAATAGGGAACTTCAACACATCAACAGACAGATCATGAAAACAGAAAAATCAAGGGAAAACTGACTTTGAATGACACACTGGACCAGATGGATTTAACAGATATATGCAGAACACTCCATGCTAAAACAACAGAATACACATTTTTTTTTCAAGTGCACATGGAACATTCTCCAGAATAGATCACATATTAGGTCACAAAACAAGTCTCAACAAATTGAAAAAGATCCGGGTGATAGCATGCATCTTTTCTGACCACAATGGCTATGAAACTAGGAGTCAGCCACAAGAAAAAAATCCAGAAAGACCACCTCCACCAAAAAAAAAAAAAAAAAAGAGGATTACTACTACATAATGAATGGGGCAACCAGGAAGTAAAATTTGAAAGTCCAAGGAAATAAATGAAAACGATGGCCCAAAACTTTTGGGATACAGACATATACTGATGTAGGAAATAAGATGGTAGAAGTAGTAGGGAGAACCTGAGCTTGCCTCATTCCTTGAACCCAGATAGATCAGCGTCAAATCATTTTGAACTACTAGGAAAATGATCAAATGACTAAAAAAACAATTGGCACAACTGGAAGGAGAGAACATGGCCAATATGAATTCTGGAGACAAGAACTGGGGAAGAGAAAAGCCACAGTGCTGTGAAGGGGAGGGAGCCCCTTCTGTGGAAAGAAGTCATGGAGAGCAGTGCATAGGGCTCTGGCAAGATCCCTCAGTGTGTGGGTGTGCAGATTCCCTGGGTCACACGGGGTCCAGTTTCCTGGACTACATTGGAAGAGGATATTTTCCCTCTTAAAGGACAATAGGCCTGCTGGGGACCATGGAGCAGCGGCTCAACAGTAGGAGACAGAGACGATGTGCAGAGGGCAGATAACCTGGTTGCAGTTTTTGCTGTGCTTCCTTATAGACTTCAGGCACTCATGCAGGCAGGCAACTGATTTTCTCAGACAGAAGGGCACCAGGAACAGCGCTGTGAGGCTCTCCTCCAAGGGAGGGGCATGGATCCACACCTGAGTCCTTTAAGATTTGGAGTTTGAGGGGCACATGGGTGGCCAATTGGTTAAGGGTCCAGCTTCTGAATTCCACTCAGGTCATGATGTTGGGGTTGTGAGATCAAGCCCAGCATAAGGCTCTGTGGTGGGCCTGGAATTTCGAATTTTAGCTGCTGGCCAGAGATAAAACACAGAACCGTGGCTGTGGAGCCGGGCAAAACGATGGCTCGGCACAGACAAGTTGAAGGCAGGAATCTGATGAAAGCCTGGGACACAAGAGGGGAGATTATTTGCTTTTCTGTGAAGGCCTCCTGAACAGCAGTGGTCAGGAGTTCCCCCTTCCCAGGGACAAGAAGCCAGAGTGACATCAGCTTTCACTCCCCTGCCCACCATCACAGTCAGACTTCAGAGACAAACAGACAAACACAGTGCCTCCAGGCTTTTTTTTTTTAATTTTTCTTTGGAACTACATGTCTAGTTTTTTGTTCATTTGTTGGTTTGTTTCCCTTTGTTTTGTTTTGTTTTTTGTTTTTTGTTTTTTTTGATCAGCCTTTTTCTTTTTTTCCTTATTTTTCTTTGGAATCAGGATTATGTTTTTTTGTTTGCTTTTTTTTTTTTGGTTCTTTTTTCTCGGACTAGGTGTCCACCACCTTTTTCTTTTAAAGATCTTATTTGAGAGAAAGCGTATGTACACATGAGCAGGGAGAGGGGCAGAGGGAGAGGGAGAAGCAGACTGTCTCCCAAACCCCGCTGAACCAGGGAGCCAGACACAGGGCTCAATCCCAGGACCCCAAGATCATGACCTAAGCAAAGGCAGATGTTTAACCGACTGAACCAGCCAGTATCCCATTCACCCTTCTTTTTAAAATCAGGCTTATCTTAAAGAAACCAAAGCACACCTAGTTAAAGGTCCAAACAATTCCCACTGCAAGCAAGGAGGAACTCTGGAGAGGACTGACATGTAGGAAAGAATGACAAAACACAACAGAGTGCACCCAGTGTACACCAGAAACACTTCCTGAAGCACCAGGCTCTGCACAGTGTATGACCCCTTTGTAATATACTATTACTTTCCTGAGCAAGAAACATAATGACAAGACAGAAAAATTCTCCACAAAAGGAAGATCAAGAAGAAATCACAACCAGAAATTTTTCTCAAAATAGATGTAAGCAATGCATCTGAACAAGATTAGAACAACAGTTATAAGAATACTAGCTGGGCTTGAAAGAAGCCTAGAAGACACCAAGGAAATACTGGCTGCAGAGATAAAAGACCTAAAATCTAGTCAGGAGAAAATAAAAAATGCTGTAACTGGGATGCAAAACTGACTAATGTTATCACAACAAGGATGGAAGAAGAAGAGGACTGAATAAATGATATATAAGTTAAAATTACAGAAAATAAAGCTGAAAAGAACAGGAAAAGAAAACTATCAGATCACAAATATAGACTTAGGTAACTGAGGGATCCCACAAAACGCAATAATATCTGCATCATAGGAGTCTAAGAAGAGGAACTGCATGGGGGGAAATGGTTAGAAGGTATACTAGAGCAAATTATAGCTGAAAACTTTCCAAATCTGGGGAAGGAAACAGGCATTTGAGTCCAAGAGGCAAAGAAAATCCCCTCAAAAATCAACAAAACTGGTCACCATGAAGACATATCATAGTCAAACTTGCAAAATACAAAGAGAATTCTGAAAGCAGCTAGGGACCAAAGGTCCTTAACCTACAAGGCTATACTCATAAGGTTAGCAACAGACCTGTCTACAGAAACTTGGCAGGCCAGAAAAGAGTGGAATCATATATTCAATGTGCAAAATGGAAAAAAATATGCACTCAAGAATACTTTATCCAGTGATAAAGTATAAAATGATAAAGCCAGGCCTAGCTTCCCTGTCTGGACACCCTCAGCCCAGGGCTCCCCAGTGTGGGTACAACTAAACCACCTCAGAGCTAAACCACACACACACACAGAAGGTTTCTCCCGAAACCAATACTACACTGTATGTTAACTAACTTGAAATTAAAATAAAATTAGCCCTTTGGAATGCAGCAAAAGCAGTTCTAAAAGGCAAGTTTATAGCAATACAGGCCTATGTCAAAAAGAAAAATCTCAAACAAACCAGCTAACCTTATACCTAAAGGAACTAGAAAAAGAACAAAAAAAACCCCTTAAAACCAGCATAAGGAAGGGAAAGATAGTTTGGAGCACAAATGGGGGTAAAAAATAGAGATCAATGAAACCAGGAGCTTGTTCTTGGTGGTGGTGGGGGAATCAACTGATAACCCTCTAGCCAGACTTATTAAAAAAAAAAAAAAAAGACAAAGTACCCAAATAAAATCACAAATGAAAGAGAAATAGTATCACATACAAACGTTATTATGACTACATGCCAACAAATTAAACAATCTAAAATCTCTAGAAACATAACTTACCAAAACTGAAACAAGAAGAAATCAAATATTTTAAAAGACCAATTACAGGCAAAGAAATTAAATCAAAACAAACAGAAGTCCAGGGCCCACTAAGGCTAATTCCATTAAGCATTTAAAGAATTGTTAATACCTTTCCTTCTCAAACTATTCCAAAAAATAGAAAAGGGAAATTTCCAGCTTCATTCTATGGGGCATTACCATAATACCAAAATTAGATAAGGACACCAAGAAAGGAGAACTAAACGCTAGTATGTCCAAGGAACATAGATACAGAAATTTTCAACAAAATACTACCAAACAATCCAACAATACATTAAAAAAAATATTCACCATGATCAAGTGAGATTTATTCTTCGATTGTAAGAGTGATTCAGCAATCACAAATCAATGTAACATATCAATAACAAATGATAAAAACTATGTATTTCAATAGACCCAGAGGAAGGATTTGACAAAGTACAACATCCATTCACGATAAAAACCCTCAGCAAAGTCGGAAGGAACATACCACAACGTAATAAAGGCCATCTATGAAAAACCCAGAGCTATCATCCTCAATGTTCCCTAAAATCAGGAATAAGAAAAGAATGTCCATTCTCACCACCATTTTTTGTTTGTGGGTTTTTGTTTTTAAGATTTTTTTTAAGTTATCTTCACACCTAATGTGGGGCTCAAACTTACAATCTTGAGATCAAGAGTCACATGCTCTGATGACTGAGCCAGCCAGGTGCCCGTTCCTCTCACATTTAGTCAACATAGTACTGGAAGTCCTAGCCATAGGAATCAGACAAGAAATAAAAGGCATCCAAATCAGCAAAGATGAGGTCCAACTTTCACTATTTGCAGATGACATGATACTATCTACAGAAAACTCAGAGGACTCCACCAAAAAACTGCCTGAACCAATGATAAGCAAATTCAGTGAGGTTGCAGAGTACAAAATCAATCTACAGAAATCTGTTGCATTTCTTTATACCGATAATGAAGCTGCAAGAAATTAATAAAACAATCCCATTTATAATTGTACCTAAAATAATACCTAGGAATAAGCCTAAATAATGAGATGGAAGACTCTGAAAACTGCAAAAGCACTGATTAAAGAAACTGAACATGATATAAAGAAATGGGAAGACATTCCATCCCCATGGATTGGAAGAACACATATTGTTAAAATAGCTATACTACCCAAAGCAGTCTACACATTTAACACAATCCCTATCAAAATACCAACAACATTTGTCACAGAGCTAGAACAAACAATCCTAAAGTTTGTATGGAACCACAAAAGACCCTGAACAACCAAAGCAATCTTGAAAAAGAAGAGCAAAGCTGGAGGCATCATAATTCTGGACCTCAAGTTATATTACAAAGCTGTAGAAATCAAAACAGTATGGTACTGGCACAAAAAGACACACATGGACAAATAATAGAATAGAAAATCCCAAAAGAAACCCATAATTATATGGTCAATTAATCAACAAAGCAAGAAACAATATCCAATGGGAAAAAGACAAGTCTCTTGAACAAACTTTGGGAAAACTGGATGGTTATAGGCAGAAAAATGAAATTGGACCACTTTCTTACACAATACACAAAAATAAACTCAACATGGCTTATAGACCTAGATGAGACCTAAAAACATAAAAATCCTAGAAAAGAGCACAAGCAATAATTTCTCTGATATCAGCCACAGCAACTTTTCTCTGGATAGGTGTCCTGAGGCAAGGGAAATCAAAGCAAAAATAAACTATTAGGACTATATCAAAATAAGAAGCTTCTACCCAGTGAAAGAAGAAATAAACACAACTATAAGGCCACCTAGGAAATGGGAGAACATATTTCTAAATGACATATCCAATAAAGGGTTATTATACAAAATATATAAAGAACTTACACAACTCAATACCTCAAAAACAAAAATAAAAAATGGGCAAAAGACATGAATAGGCATTTCTCCTAAGAAAATACATAGACGGCCAACAGACAATGAAAAGTTGCTCATAGTCACTTATCAAGGAAATCCAAATGAAAACTACAAGGTTATCACTTCACACTTGTTAGAATGGCTAAAATCAACACCATGAGAAACAACAGGTGTCAGTGAGGATGTGGAAGGGAAAAAAAATCTTACACAGTTGATAGGAATGTGAACTGGCACAGCCACTATAGAAAACAATATGGAGGTTCCTCATAAACTTAAAAACAGAACTACCCTACTCATCAGCAATCACATTACTGGGTATTTACCCAAAGGAAACAAGAATACTACTACCAAGGGGTACATGCGCCCCTGTTCTTAGCAGCATTTTTTTTTTTTTTTTTTTTTTTTACAATAGCCAAGATACAGAAGCAGAAGTGTCCATCAACTGATGAAGATGTAGCATATATGAAAGGCACTTGTGCACATACACACACACACAGGAATATTATTCAGCCATAAAAAAAAGAATGAGATCTTGCTATTTGAAATGATATGGACAGAGACAAAGAGTACCATGCTAAGTGAAATAAGATAGGGAAATACCATCTGATTGCACTCATGTATAATTTAAGAAACAAAGCATAAGAGCAAAAGGAGGGGGGAGACAAACTAAAACACAGACTTAACTATAGAGAACAAACTGATGGCTACCCAAGGGGAGGTGGGGGTGGGGAGGTGGTATTGTTATGATGAGCACCCAGTGATTAAAAGAAAACTTTAAAAAAGAAGGAAAGTAATAGTTAACCTGAAAATATATATGAGTGACAGTCTCTTTACCTCCAAGTATATAAAGTTAACACTTTCTATCCTCTCTACAACTTTTTGATTTATTTCTAGTGGTCTTATTTTTAATTTGATTTTCTATATTGCAATATTTCCTTTTAAGTCCTTTGGAAAACTTAACACTGTCCTTTCATCAATCATGGAATAACATCGAACAAAAAGTAGGGCCATAAGTGAAACAATTATAGAAAGAACCCATTAAAAACTATGAAGACCGAGACACAAAATTTGTGGGGTTTTTACATTCTTGTCTCAGAAATACGCAGGATGGGCTACTGAGTTTGAGATACAGATTGAGAGCAAATTAGACAAAACTCACCTCCACATTTAGGAATAAAAAGCATTCAAAGTTATTTGTGTAGTTTTCTTACAAACTCTTCTAGCTAGGATTTCATCTATAGTACTTTTATAATTTGTACAATTATAGTGATTTATAATCACTATATATGTATTTATACACGAACAACCCAAGTTCCAACTTGAGGCTTTACTGGAGGTTGGTAATACTTTATATATTTTACTGTTCATAACACAATTAAGTAAACTACTTAACAATCTCCATGCTATAAATAAGAAAATTGAAGCCAAGCAAGGAATCTATTAAACACCATAGAGCTAGGTAAGTAGATCAATTGGGATTTGACCCCAAAGTCCATCTGAATGTCTCATAGCCCAACTAATTGTTTTTATAACTAGGTCCACATACATAATTATTTTCCATATTGGATACTGGTCAAGAGCAACTTTTTCTGACGTTGAGTTAGTCCCCTCACTTTAATATTTAAAATCTTAATGGACTATAGGAAATGTTCTGTTCGGGTTTTACCAGAAGGATTAGGCAGGATTCCATCTGTAATCTTTGGAGCACCGCTCATTGACAATTATGTACACGTTTATTTTATCCTTCAACTCCATCAAAAAGGTTAATCATAGAAAATTCAATCAAATTATGGGGGAGTTGTTTAAGTATTTTTAAGATGCAATATTAAAGACAGGATTTTAGAATACTCAGGTATTCATCACCCAACTTCAGTGATTCACTCCCATGGCTGCCCCGTCTTCATCTTCTCAGGGTGGTCCCCACCTGTAGCCCTTTTTCCTTCTGACAATAGAAATTAAGATTTTTATTCTGCCACAGAAATTAAGAGCACGCTCTACTCCAGTATGCCCTCACCTTAATTACATCTGCAACAATCCTACTTCCAAATAAATTCAGAGGATCTAAAAAATCTGAATTTGGGGGAACACTATGCAACCAAGTACAGTATGTTTATTTTTAAGGAAAGTAACTTAGAAGCCCTTTATATGCCATCCTCAAACCAATAACCCAGAGTTCCAGAGATAAACCCTATTCTGAATGTGCTATTTTAGTAAGCTTTATGTGCACATATTTATAGAAAACTATACTACATATTGTAAAACTATATAAATAGAATTATACTATACAAATCATTTTGCAATTTTTTTGATCACTGAGATTTACCAATTTTATAGTATTCTACTGTATAAACAGGTCCTGTTTTATATTTATCCACTCATCTATTGATAAATATTTGAGCTGTTTTCACTTCATTAATGCTGCAGACAATGTCACAATGGACCTTCCTCTATGGGTTTCCTCGTGCTTGAATTTCTCTAAAGTATACCCTGGAAGTTCAATTTCCAGGTATAAGTAGTAGGCTATTCCAGAAGTTGAAAAGAATGCTTACAAAGATTTACAACTTAAGTCAGAAGCACGTTAAGTACTCATTCTCCTATACCCTTATTAAAGTTTCATTTTTCCAAATTTGCCAAACTGAAAGACAAATGGTAGCTCATTTTAATCTGAATATCCTTGATTACTAGGGATGTTAATCATCTCTTGATTTCATAGTGAGTTGAATTATTCCAAGATATATTTGACATCCCTGTCAAATCCCTGGAGCTTGTGAATGTTACTTTTGTTGAAAAAAAGTCTTTGCAGGTAAAACTAAAGATCTCGAAATGAAGAAATCATCTTCGATTACCAGGTGGGTCTGAATCCAATGACAAGAGTCCTTATGAGACACAAGGAAGATTTGGCAGGCAGAAAGAAAGGCGGCAATATTAAGATGAAGGCAGACTGGAGTGACAGGATCAGAAGACTAAGGAAGACAATGCCAAAAGACACGAAAAGCAGGAAGAAGCTTTTGAAGGAATCTCCCCAGACATTTTTGAGAGAATGGAGCCTTGCTTACATCTTGATTTCCGATGTCTAACCTCCCAAACGAAGAGAATAATTTTAAGCCAGTTTGTGGCAACTGTTACAGCGGCTAGATGAAAATGTTACAGTTTATTAACCACTTAGATTTCCTATTCTTTGAATTGTTATTCATATCCTTTACTCATTCTGTTCAGGAACTATTTGCCTTTTCATACAGATGTACAGGAGTTATATATATTTTAGGTATTAAGCCTATGATGATCATTGGCTTGCTGATCATAATACCATCTGTTTTATCCCTTGTTTTGTCCTGTAAAATATCTCAGCTTTTAGAATTTCAATCACTTACAGTTTGTGCCTTCTTTGCCTTAAAAATCCTGCCATCCTTTGTTTTCTCATTTTTCTCAAAGTTCTTTTAGCATTTCCCTACATAATGTGTAGAATGTTTCTGCGCAGACTCTGAGGGCAGAATGCAGGATTATATTTAACGTCCTATGAGTAGCCAATTATCCTAGTAATGTTTATTCATCATTTCATTAAAATTTTGATATTTATCCATCATTTCATTAAAAGTTTGTAATGACACTTGTAAAACCTGTTTATATCTATGCATGGATTTATGACCTGCGATGGCAGTATTAATAGTGAGGAAAGGTAAATAAGCCATCTCTAATTACAACCACTTGTCCCTGGTAGGGCAAATCTCCTCACGCCCTTTCTTCTCTTCTGCATAATCTTGGCTGTTCTTGATCCCTTGGCTTTTCCATGTAAGTTTCAGTATCAGTTTATCAGTAATATAAGTAATATAAGACAAAGCACAATCCTGCTGGAGATTGTAATTGCAATGACTTCCTCATTACACTAAGGTTAACTGACAAGTCAGGACCTCAAATCTTCCCATTCAGAAACTGGTCGTGTATGTTCAGTAATATTTCATAGTATTTCTCCCCTGGGGCCTTGCAGTCAGCTTTATACCTAACAGGTACTTTGTTTTAATGCTTTTGAGAATTATTTTTTCTTACTGCCATCTTCTACTAGGTTATTTCATAAAGTGCTACAGGTCTCTCTATGTCTGTCTAGTTTTCATCCAGCAATGTTGAAGTTGTTAGTTTTAGTAGTTTCTCAATAGCTCATCCTGAAATGGTCTAGGTGGAAAACTTAGCAGCCACCACTATGGATAGTTTACCTTTAGAAGTTTATCTTTCCCATTTGAAGTGACTAGGAGTACATTATATTAAGGGAGGATAGTAAGGGAGAGTAGCCTTGTCTTTTTTTTTTTTTTAAGATTTTATTTATTTGACAGATGGAGATCACAAGTAGGCAGAGAAGCAGGCAGAGAGAGAGGAGGAAGCAGGCTCCCTGCTGAGCAGAGAGCCCGATGCGGGGCTTGATCCCAGGACCCTGGGATCATGACCCGAGCAGAAGGCAGAGGCCCCAACCCACTGAGCCACCCAGGCGCCCCGAGAGAAGCCTTGTCTTATTCCTGATTTTCTTTTGAAAACTTCAAGTCTTCATCATTAGCTAGGTTACTTTCTATAAATTTCTGATATTCAAGAACCTTCTTTGTAGTGTCCATTTTAATCTTGGATATTTTTACCTTGAGCATATGTTGATCTGTATTAATGCCATTTGCTATGTTAATATAATCATGATCTTTCTATCCCATGATATCAGTAGTTCTAATATTGACTCATTCACACACACAATATAACATACTTCATGATATACAGCACTGAAATTTATTTACTAATATTTTATTAAGGATTTTTGTATACATGTAAAAAGACTGATATTTAGTTTTCTATTATTATATTTTCCAAATTTGGTTTGTACAAAGATATAGTAGCTTTAACAGAAAAACATTCCTTCTAACTTCCAGAATAATTCTTAACAATTAGAAATTATTTTTCCTTGAAGGTTCGGTAAAATTATTTGAGCCCAGTGTCTTGGTACCATAGACATCACTTCACTATCATAATAACAGATCATTCAGGTTTTCTATTTCTTCTTGAGTCAATTTTTCCAAATAATCGCTTCATATAAGTTTCCAAATTTATTGGCATAGAACTGTTCAAAGTAGTTAAAACCCAACTTAACTGTAACTGTACTATCTGTGCTTATCTAGTTGCTCTTTTGTTTTTTTAAAGATTTTGTTTTTTCACAGACAGAGATCGCAAGTAGGCAGAGAGGCAGGCAGAGAGAGAAGAGGAAGCAGGCTCTCCACTGAGCAGACAGCCAGATGCAGGGCTCGATCCCAGGACCCCAGGATCATGACCTGAACTGAAGGCAGAGGCTTTAACCCACTGAGCCACCCAGGCGCCCCTATCTAGTTGTTCTTATTCATACATTTGTTTTTCATTTATCTTGGTAACATTCGCCTCACAAGACTACTGTAACTAGACTTCAGTGTTAGTTTTACTATTTTCATCATGTTTACTACTTTCAAGTTTATTCTTTGTGGCAATTATCTACGGAATTAAATACCCAGACACAGCACTACAGCAATTACTTCAGGCAACGGTATATTCAGCAAAGACACAGCAGAGATAGAAAAGTAAAAGTTAAAGGCTTAAGGAAAACAAAACAAACAAAAAAACCCCAAAGTTTTGGTTTTAGTGTTTCAAAGATGCTCTTCAGTCCACAGCAGATGTTCTGACTCAGACCTGTGAGCCTAAACACTCTCATTACAAGGCTGATGTTAACACTATGAATTTATTAACTGGGTGGTGGAAGAACCCATCTTCACTTTGAGAATGCTGCTGAAGACACTACTTCCTTCTTAGCGATAATGAATGCCTCTTAGCAGGTTTCGAGAGTCTTGAGCTCTTCCATCATATAGAAAACCTTTTTACTTGCATATACCCTTTACCCCCAGTACTAAATAGCATGGGTGTTCTCTCCAGTGACAGGGCATTAACCTTTTGCAAGCAAACACTATTGGACTGTCCACTGTTACTAGTTAGGATTAATTAAGCCTTATAATTCTGCTTCCTGGAGAAGGTTTCTCTCTTCACAGCCAAAACAGAACCTGAACCTATGGCCAAGGAGCATGAATCCAAATTTGGCTCGTCTATAAGGCACACAGGAATCCTTTGCCCTGCAATTAAGGATCAGCAGATGTTCTTCTGCCTATATCTAAAAGATATGAAAAGATTATTTCACAGGAAAACACCAGCCCTATTCTAGGCCTGTGTACTGGGCCACCGGTGTGGCCCACCTGCAGTTCAAACTGAGTGCATGCTCCTTTGAGTAAGGTGCATAGTGTGAATACAGACCTGCCTCTAAATCCAGAGGTGCTTTCCCATGGACAAAGCCAGCTACTCTCATCCGCCACGGTCAAAAAGTTCTCCCTGGTATAAGGCTTAAAACTTTTACACAATCTGTGAGGAAAGGAAAGCAAGTTCTACAACTATAAAACCAAACAGGACACCAACTCCAAAGTAAAAATCCCAATTGTCTACTCTGAGTAACGTACCACTGAAGCTTAAAGATCCCTGTGACCCTAACAGAAACATGAACAACATGATTGTGTTCCCCCAGATTTTACTAAAGGCTGTATCTTTCATATACATTTCAACATGAAAAATTAAATTTTTTCTTCAAAAGTTTACAATAAACTCATTCGGAGCAAATCTGATCTGAAGCACTGTGAGTCTATTTATAGCCACTCCATGCTAAAGAAAATGTTTAGTTTCTATGTGCAACGTGAACATACTTTTCATTCTACTAAGAAACCTTTAAATTTTGACAATCTAACACAGGTGTTCTTATTTTTTTTATAGACCAACAAAATTTGCTACTTAAGGGAAATTTATAATGAACAAAAATGACAAAGATTATTTTATAGTGCAAGTTATCTTTCCTAATATTAACTGTTCTGTACATTTAATATTTTTGAATTCAGGCTATGACAGATTCCCAGCTTGTTTTCATGTCTGGCATTATCTATCACATCTTTATCACTTGGCATTAATTTTCCAAATAGCTTGTCAAGAACCCAATTAAGTTTTCTCCTCTTCTCAGTTTGGTCCCATCAAACAAGCAAAATAGGACGGATATTTAGTAGCGATGCCTAAATAGTCTGGCAGCTTCAAAAATGTGTAAATTGAAGATACAAAAACATTTTTCTTTTAGAGAGCACACGCACGAGGAGGGTACGGGGCAGAAGGAGACAGTCTTAAGCAGGCTCCACTCCCAGCATGGAGCCTGACAGTGGGGCTCTATCTAATGACCCCAAGATTACGACCTGAGTCTAAATCCAGAGTCCCATGCTTAACCAACAGAGCCACCCAGTCATCCTAAAGGTATAAAGACATTTAAAAAAAAAAAAAAAAAAAGGCAAACAAAAAAAACAGATTCTTGTAGGTAAGTTTTAATGTTTAAATGAAAACATTAAATGGGTGAGACTGGGGAAACCTGGGTGGCTCAGTAGGTTAAGCATCTGCCTTCACCTCAGGTCATGATCCCAGGGTCCTGGGATCAAGTCCCATATCAGGCTCCTTGCTTGGTTGGGAGCCTGCTTCTCCTTCTACCTGACGCTCCCCCTGCTTGTTCTCTGACAAATAAATAAAATCTTAAAAAAAAAAAAAAAAAAAAGTGGCAGAAACTTTTTTCTCCCAATGAGACTACAAATTGGCTTACAGATAATATTTAGATTTTATGTGGATATGTGGAAGATATGTGGAAGTTATCTTATATAAACGAAAAGTAATTAATCTTTATACCCTAAAGTTAATAGTAATAATGAAGTAGCTTTAAGGAGTAGGGGCGCCTGGGTGGCTCAGTTGGTTAAGCGACTGCCTTCCGCTCAGGTCATGATCCTGGAGTCCCAGAATCGAGCCCCACATCGGGCTCCCTGCTCGGCAGGGAGTCTGCCTCTCCTGCTGACCTCTCTCCTCTCATGCTCTCTTAAATAAATAAAATCTTTAAAAAAATAAAATAAAATAAGGAGTAAACAACACTCTGCTGTAGAAAATCTTATAGAACATTTAGCAACTGAAATTTTTTTTTTTTTTTAAGATTTTATTTACTTGACAGAGATCACAAGTAGGCAGAGAGCCAGGCAGAGAGAGAGGAAGGAAAGCAGGCTTCCTGCTGAGCAGAGAGCCCGATGTGGGGCTCGATCCCAGGACCCTGGGATCATGACCTAAGCCGAAGGCAGAGGTCTCAACCCACTGAGCCACCCAGGTGCCCCAGCAACTAAAATCTTATTATCTTTTAGCTCAAGGGCCTTAAATTTAACCATGCACCCTGGAAAGAACCATTTTATTCACATAGTAAAATTACTGGGCAGAAAATAATGAAATACTACTTATCTCTAGTATATTCTACATTTTCTAATACATACTTAAGGTTTACTAAGGTAGAAACGGAGTAGCTTATGTGACAGTCACTATGCAATTTGATCATGACATCTTAAAATGACAACTCCAGCAACTTTCATATTCCATATTCTCCATTATATTCCTATATATCTGTAAATCTTCTGACATGGAAAAATCATGTGCAGATAAGGGAAGAGGAAAAAAGGGGAGAGAGAAGTGGAAGGAGGATGTAGAGAGGAGGAAGGGTTACAGGATATAAGCAGGGAGAGCAGTCCCACAGGACAGGTAGTGTTCTCTGGATAGAGGAAAGTGGCAAGAGCCAACAGGGCATATAATGAAAGGCAAGACCCACATGTTACCTTTGGCAACTCCTGTTTCTCTCCCCATTGAGGACGAATCAATATGTAAGAGGCAATTTAGTGAAATGAGGGGCTATGACTTGAAGGCTTATGTCCCACCAAATTCCCAAATTGAAATCCTAGCACCCAATGTGATGGTATCAGGAGGTAGGGCCTTTGGAAGACACTTAAGTCCTGAGTGTAGAGCCTTCACTAATGAGATTAGTGCTCTTATAAAGACTCCACGGAGCTCCCGAGCCCCCTCCACTTCCCTCCACAGCAAGAAAGCACCATCTATGAACCGGGAAGTAGTTCCTTGCAAGCCACCCCACTGAATCTGCCAGAACCGTATCTTGGACTTCTCAGTCTACACAACTTTGAGAAATAAATTTCTGCTGTTGTAAGTCGCCCAGTGCACGGTGTTTTAGTCTGTTCAGGCTGCTAGAACAAGACAAAGATAAAAACTGTCAACGAACTGATCAAACACACAAGCATTACAACATGACACTGAAAAGAATGAGAAAACACTATGGAGCAGAGAAGAGCAAAAAGAACCACAGACTACCAGAGACAATGCGGGGAGCCAAGGACCTGGACAGTCCGTGAGTTCGATAGAGCAGTCAATAGAGGCAAATAAACCCCTTTCTCAAACAGAATTCCGTCAGAAATCTAAAATCAGGGTGCATTTGATCTTGCTTTTACCTACAATCTGCTGCATTTACAATAATCACTTGCCACTTACTGTTTCAATAGTAAAACCACCCTAAGTGTAGTAACTTTGAAGAGATTAAGTTTAAAAACAAAACAACAGCCTTAGCTAAGATGTAAATCCCTCTCTGTTCTGAGGACTCAGCCTCCTTTGCATACTGGGTGATAGCAATGGGCAAACCAGGATCTGTGTGTGGGAGAAGGCAGGGCCAGCAGTCCCTTCAGGGGCTGGTGTGGGGTGTGGGGTGGTGTGTGGGAGAAGGCGGGGCCAGCAGTCCCTTCAGGGGCTGGTGGGGGGTGGGGGGTGGTATTGAATATACAGAGTGCTCTTTAAAGGCAGTGGAGAAAGTAGGGGAAAAAAGGAAGGAGGAAGAACAGACAAGGGAGTGACACAGAGAAGCATCAAGTCCAACTGAGGTGTGCAGCTCTGCATGGAGGGGAGCCAGCAGGGATGTCTCCCAAACACAGCCCTTCCTCTCAGCTCCCTAGCTTGCTCAAATCATCTACTTTCTCCATGCTGCAAGGAAATAAGGGGCACCAAGATCACACTGCCCATCATCACTCTGAGTGATGCCCAACTAGAGCACAGAGTGAAGCCAATTTTAAAAACAAAGGCTCCCAGCCAGAAAGAGGGAGGGAAGCTCCCTTCCTTTTCTCCCCAGCATGCATGGAACAGAGATAAAGTCTATTTTAATGCCTTACCTCTTGAAGGACCCTTCCTAATCTACCCACAATGATCACAGCTTTAACACCTATCCCTGGTATTCCAGATGTGCATATAACTTTGTAAGAAAAGTAGAAGATAGGGGAATTTAATTCCCATCCTGGTCTCTGTGACACAGAAACCTTCAGAACAGAGAAGACTAGTCAAGCTAAAATCCCAGCAGTATATGAAGGACTAAACATAGTCCAAGGTGACCCGGGAAAAAAAAAATCGCAAAAGTAGGAAATCATCACTTACTTTTCATCAAAGTCATGTAGAGATTAAAGGCCACTGGGGAAGGAAATATTTCCTCTGCAACTATTTGTTGTAATTAAAAAAATGAAAACATGTGCATGCCATCTCAAAATGGAAAACACTTACTGCAAAGGGAGTGTTCCTGCAATAGAGAACTACAATTACTAAAATGTTTCCTAAACATTATGTTTGAATTCAACAGTTCACAATCTTCCCCTAATCCTGGAGCACAGGCAGGGCCACTCCAAATCCACATGATCAATGGACACTCAAATGTTGGTTGAATAGAAATAAAACAAATCAGAGGGTCATTCTGAGGGTGTCCTGCCAAACGAGTCCGTGTTAACTGTTTTAGAGACAATAAATGTGTGCCACAGTGAAAACACCATCTCACTGAATTAAGGAATTTAAGCATATTAACTCAATTTGGAAGAACATACCAAACATTTGGAAACAAAATTAAGAATGCATACAGAATTTTTTTTTTTTTTAAGATTATTTATTTGACAGAAAGAGAGTACAAGTAGGCAGAGCGGCAGGCAGAGGGAGAGGGAGAAGCAGGCTCTCTGCAGAGCAGGGAGCCCAATGCGGAGCTCAATCCCAGGACCCTGGGATTATGATCTGAGCTGAAGGCAGCCGCTTAACCAACTGAGCTACCCAGGTGCCCCACATACAGAATTAATGCTGTTAAAATCGTATATACTTAAATAGACCTTGACATTAAGTGTAAGGTATTATCGGGGCGCCTGGGTGGCTCAGTGGGTTAAGCCTCTGCCTTCGGCTCAGGTCATGATCCCAGGGTCCTGGGATCGAGCCCCACATCGGGCTCTCTGCCCCGCATCGGGCTCTCTGCTCAGCAGGGAGCCTGCTTCCTCCCTCTCTCTCTGCCTGCCTCTCTACTTGTAATCTCTGTCAAATAAATAAATAAAAATCTTTTTAAAAAAAAAGTGTAAGGTATTATAAAAGTACGTATCACCATCACATGAAGAACCTTTGGGCTCTTCTACTTTGTCCTCTAAATGATCTGTCTCCCATTCTGTTCTTAAAAGTGAATCATGTTTGATTTCTGGTCAATAATTAGATGTTCCTAAGATTACTGCCACATGAATAGCAGGTAGAATTATTCCAACTTTAAATACTATTAGGTGTATCCATAGGAAGCTCTTTTTTAGTACATCAAAAACAGATACTGGTTGTTCAACTGAAAAGTTACCATTTGAAATGCATTACGCACCATACCCTGTAGCAAATGAACATGCTTCATCTAATTTTCACAGCTTCATAAGAAATCCACAGAATGTCAACTTCCACGGACATTATATGTTCATGTTGAGATAGGTGCCAGCACATTCCAATCTTCCTGGGTTTGCTCAACAGAGAAGGGAGAACTTTAGAAGAATCATGTGGTTTCAGTCATTCCTACTCCATGCTAGTGAAGTTAGCCAGGATGATTTTCATCATCAACCATTCATGCATCCCTCTTTCCCAACAGACTGGACTCTTTGAGGTCAAAAGACCTTGCCTTATTCATCTTTTAATTCCAGGGCTTAAGACAGTACCTGATTAGCACTTCAATAAATGTTTATTAGATGAGCTGTTTAATTCAACATTGATTACCTAGTGTCTAAATGTTCAGGAGCATATAAACCATGATTTCCTGCCCTGAAAGAGCTTTTAATTAGGAAGCAATACACATGGTAATATGAATTAAGTGCTGAACTGGACAAAAAAAAAAAAATGTCAGGTACTTTTGGGAAAGCAATGCTCCAGGTAATAATAATGCTCACATTTAGCACCATGCTTAGCAATTTAAATTAATTGGTTTAATCATCAACAATCCTGGGAGGTAGATGCATCTATCACTGTTTTACAGATGAAGAAAATGAAGTAGCAGGGTTCAGTTCCCAATAAAAGGTGTTAAATCTGCAATTCCAACACAGAAACAAAACACCATTTTCTCTGCCTGCTATTACACCTTGTGCTTTAAACTATTTCCTCTGTGATGAAGCCTTCAAAAGTCCTCAAGTCAGATTTCTAACCATTTTGGTAACAGGAACCTTTTGGCAGTCTGGCAAAGCCTCTGAACCTCCCCCCCCAACTTCAGAATAATGCTTTTAAGCACAAATTCATAGGATTACAAAGGAAAGCAGTTTTATTGAAATAAAATTATGAAAATATTTTTAAGAATGTGTGCTATAGCAATTAATGTGCATCTTTAATAACTCATTAACAAGATGTACTAAAGGATTTAAAAGTACTATAATTTCAGTGTAGATCATGAACTTCCCCAGTATTTCCAAGATAGCTGCAATCAAATATGTGATATGAAAATACATAATTTTTGAATCCCTGAATTCTATGTCTGAAATGTTGTACTGTATGTTAACTAGAATTTAAATTAAAAAAAAAAAAAGAAAAATACATGTATTTTGATTGGGGATAAAACCTCAGATATGGCTAGTACTACTATATTTTGTTGTGTACATTAAGTAAATGCTGAATTTCAATTAGAGGTTAGTGAAAATAAAGGTGTAATATTTTCCCATCTGCACTCAGATTCCCTGAGTCCTATCCAGATTAAGAACCTCAGTTTCTCTCTGAAATCGTCTCTTTTGGCATTCTTCATGGTCCTTCCTCTCATCACACCCAGGAATGTTGGGAATGTGTCTTTATCCTCAAAAGCTAGTACTTTAGAGCAAGGTAGAAGCTAAGGACCGGGAGGGCACCTGCACAGCCCCTGAAATACAGTGGATGGTTGAAGGATTACGGGATAAATGCTAATAGCTTTCTTTATCATCCCTTTGGCTAATAGTAGGTACTTCCTAAGCAGCTTCATTTTTTTTTTCCAAATAGCTGCCCTTTATCAAGTCAACAAATGTTATTTCACCAGCTCAACTACTTAAAAAATAAAACTCCCACCAAATACCTAGATTTGCATGTAAAAGAATGCTCCTCCCAGTGATCTCCTGAAAATAAGATTTTCCATCCTAGAGGTACCTTCAACTGACAAAATAGTTTCTTGAACTGTGAAGTATGAAAGAGTAGGGACTATGTCTATAGTGAGTTTTGGGGGTCCCAAATGAAAAGAGGCCTTTCCATAAGCACTTTGAAAACAACAAAGGTAATATACCAAAATGTACTAAGAAACAGATGATCAATGACTACCTTAGCTAATTACTGTATTGTATATTTTATTGCATATTTTATGTTTAATACCTTATGCTTTAAGAACTTTTTTCTGATCATTTTTTTAGGACTCTGGGAGAGAAAAATTTAGACATATTAAGGTGAGACCACCACCACTGGGACTAGGCTAACAAGGGTACATGTGATTCCTCTCAAAATCTCACCCCTGAAACCACTGAACAGACAAAAAGCTTTAAAAATAGAAGCTCAATGCAAAAGACTCTATTGAGTAAACCTGACAGAGGATAAGCAAAGGAAACACATCTGAATTAGGAGTGATGTACAAAGTCACGACACTTTCAGGGTCAAAAAGCCTCAGGGAAACTATCTACTCCTGAAAACTTTTAGAAATTGAAAAATGTTTCAGGTATCAAAGAAATTAACTGTAAAATTAGTAAGAAATTTGATACCAAAAAATCCATGTAAGATACAACTTGCCTTATGAGGTAAATTAAAGAAGGATGGTTTTTCAAAGAAATGTTACTCTTAAGATAACAAGGTAACAAGAATGAGACTAAGTTCTCAAAGAAAGATACCTAAAGAGCTTTTCCCTTATTAATGAAGGACTACACTTATAAATGTGACCTGTGACGCAACAGCTCACCCATAAGAAAGCTGCGGCAGGGTGACCACTCAGATTCTCTAAACACTAACATGGTATTTTTTCCAGGAGAAGGATATGGCTTTGCCTAGTTGGATTTTATCTAAAGAACCAAGAGTGCCTGATAGCATGATAGACCAAGATAGGTCTAAATTTTTCCTGAATCATGATGTCAGGCCAAAGTGTAATAAGACTGTGGCACCACTCGAAAAGAAGCATCTGAGATATGACAAAGGCCTTCCCCTGCAGTGCAGTAATCTCCAGCCAGGAGAACATGAACACTGGGTTTGGGGACTAAAGGAAGCTGAACTGAGTAAGCCACATATGCTTCTGGTCCTTGTGGCTACCTGGCTTAAATTTCCAAATCCCTGGCCAAACTCAAACCCTGCACTAGATCTACTGCAAGCTACTGTAGGATATGCCATCCTTATATGAGAATGCAGATGGAGAAGATTAACAGTTAAGAGAGAAAGGTCTAACCATGCCCTCTGCCACAAATAGGTCATGTAAGTCTGAAAAACTCAATCACCAATTCTTCTAAAAATATGTGAAGAGGAGGAAAATGCTTAAAGTGATTTCCTCCACTGCCTTTAAGCAACAAAATCCTACTACTTATGGACTATGTCTTCCTCACCACAAAATGGATGCCATCAAGAAGGCAGGCAAGGCTACAAAACGCATTGACAGGCAGCATACAGCAAGCTCCCCAAAATAGAAATAGGAATCTCAGACATGAAAAAATTTTCCAGGTTCTTACAAAATGCTTCATTGAAAATGCCCTCCTTAGAATTTAAGAAAATGTGATGTGAAATAAAACCACTAATATCAAAAATAACAAATACAATGTGATCTGCAGAGCTCAATGCAAATTTAAAACCTCACTTCTCATTACTGGTTCCTGGGATTTCATCTATGAATGTGCTGACCTTTTTTTATACCCTCCTGTCACAGGCTGCCAATCTTGGTTTACTCAGCATTCATCAATTCACTATGAAAAAAATAGGCCTTTTCCATGGCATTATTTCAAATTTTAAAGGATTCTGACAGGTCAAACATCCCTTGGAATATGAAAAGTAAATCTTTCTATCCCAAAGTAAAATGATACAGAAATTTTCATCAAAATATTTAAATGCAGAGCTGCTCAGGCTCTCTCCCTCAAGCTGGCACACACAAGACAAAGTAACATTCAAGTAGTGCCTATTAATTCTAAAAGAATGACTACATAAAGCAAAACAAAAATGCATTAAAAGGTTCTCAGTTTTCACAAACCAAACAACTGCACTTTTTTAATTAACTGACAATTGTATTAAGGTTAACACAAGGTAGTGGGGAATAAAGATCAAGATCAGAGACTAATCTCTATCCTCCAAATATATGCCAGTCATCCCATTGATCTTTACTTCCAAGACTCTCATTCTACACCATATGTCACTGTCACCTGGACCGCCACAGTAGGCCAACCCTTGAGGTGAGCTCTTTTAAGTAAGCTCTACACCCAATGTGGGGCCTGAACTCATAACCATGAGATTACTACTCATGGTTACTGAGTAGTACTGACTGACTACTGACTGAGCCAGCCAGGCACCCCTGCACTTATTTTTTAAGTAAATACTAAGAGTTCGGTTATAATGTCAGGGAAAGAAAGTAGGTAAAAGGAAGGAAACCAAAGTGATCGCTGGTCCCAGGAAGCTGGAACGGATATCCCAATTTCCATGGGAGAAGCAGGCTGAAGTTCCTTGGTGTTCTGGATTAGGAAGATGTAGTTTTGTTTTCTTTTAATATGTATGTATAGAAATTCAAAACTATGGCCCAGAAATTTATCCTAGAACCGCAGTATCAAGCCACACTTTGTTCTCTTTTCATCTTCAAGATGTGAGAGTATACAAGACAAAGAAAGGAAAAGTGCCAAGACACAAACTACCTTTCAGAGACTTGTGCAATTAGAGGCAGTTTGGGATCTTCTTCCCCCTTCAGCAGATGAAGAAACAGGTCCACAGCTATGACATGACTTATACCAACCATTAGTTATCTACTCCCAGAGCTACTAATCCAAGAAGGGTGGTAGCTGGAAGGGTGGAAACATGGGAGGAAAGCATACTCACGAATGGTTCTTGAACAAGAAAATCCAAAGCAGACAAAATGGATGCAGTCCCTATTTGGGATGTGAATGTGCCTTTCATTCCACCAGAATAGGAAATGCAGTATTGCAGGTAAGGAAATGTGCAAAAGAAGTAACCACAGCGTAACAAAGTCTCTTGGTCTATAACAAACACTTATAAATAAGTGTATTTTTTTTTTAAAGATATTTGAGAGAGACCAAGAGATTAAGCCAGTGTAGGGAGAGAATCCCAAGCAGACTCCCCACTGAGCAAGGAGCCCCATGCAAGGCTGGATCTCATGACCCTGGGATCATGACCTGAGCTGAAACCAAGAGTCGGATGCTTAACCAGCTGAGCCACCCAGGTGCCCCTATAAATCAGTGTTTAAAAGAAGAATATTCACATGGAAAAATGGACAGCTCATTCATAAAGAAACGAGAATGACCAATGTATAGTGCTAAAACTTCCCAAAAGCAGGAACAAATGAACCAAATAGTTGGGATTTATTTTATGTATTTAATACTGTTCTTCAGCAACAGCTTTAGGATAGCAAGTTTTCCTCCTTATTAATTCCCTAACATAAGTATGTGTTAATTCTATTTAAAACTGTTCTTTAATAAAATAGAAATCTTCTGAATTCCAGAATTTAAAAATGTATTTTAAGTATGTAATAAAAGGGCCTAAATTAGAGTTCAAAATATTTTAGGATTCAGTTTTTCATTTTATATGAAATTTGAGAAACACTGAAAACATTTTTAATTTCAATTTAATTTAGTCTTAAGACTCCTTCTGTCTTATTAGCAGGAGAAAATCTGAAAAGCAAATGGTGATGGTGGGGGTGTGACTAATGACAATACATTTTTGGCAGCTTTTAAAATGCTAAACACCCCTATAATCCTCATCTGTTCTTCAAACCAGTGGAATAAGAAAACCACACCCTTTCTCAGAAGTTGTGAACAAAGCCAACCCAGCACCACCACCAACAATAAAACTTCTAATTTTGTTATGCTGAAAGCAACTACTAAGCAACTGTATATTCTTTTGGAAATCTCTGAGAAAAGCCATTTACTTTCCCACATGTCTGTTATAAATCACACTGTTACTGTTTATATTCGGATGAAGCCCATTTGATTATTGTGAAATGAGCAGGTACCTGATGGCAAGAACAAGTTGGAGAATATTAGGTTGCAGTAAGACCTACGTTTCCCCATTTCCAGAATCAGCTCAAGTTTCCTATATTGAAAAACAAAAAAAAGCAAATGCTTATAAAATTAATCTCTACTTTATGCCTTCCTCCCAACAGCAAGTTACTTACAGGGGATGTAACACACACACACACACACACGGAAGGAAAAAATTTTCAATTAAAAAAGAAAGTACAGCAGAATCTAACAACCAATCATTAGCAACCATAAAATAACCAAGATTATTACTGTTAACTTTTATTAAGTAGCTATGTATACTACCTGCCCTTTCGTCTTTTCCTGTTCTGGTCCCTCGGTACCACTGTGGCTGCCTTGTTAGGTGATTTACATGCTTGGGTCCATTTCTTTTTTCTAATTATACTTAACTTTATGGGAACAAAGACTGGTGAAATTTCACCAAAAGCAGACTTATGTTTAGTACTCCACAGGCTGATATTATAGCCAAACTTAAGATAGCTTACCAAAATGCATGTGATAAAAATTATGTTGTCAATAAAAATCATTACATTCACAATACATAGAGCATTCTGCATAGCATTCATGGTAAATATTAAAGCAAAGACACATGAATGCACCCCTAAGAGGGCATCACATAATCCCCAAATCTAATCCTGTCATGATCTAGTTGAAAGATGATCTCTTAAAGTAATGAATGTACCTTGAAAAAACGTTTTAGGTCAAATAACATGGAGGGAAACTGTATTTACAGTGTTATAATTAAGATCCCAAGTGTAAAGGAACAAAGAGGTATCTGAAGTCACAACCAATAAAAAACACATCAGTGACTCTTTATTGTCTTTAGAAAACAGACATTCAACCAAGCTGGAAAAAACATCATAAAATCACTAAACAGCATTTATGAAACTAAAAAACAAAAAATCAGTAGTCTACAGACTTTGGGAGAACTTGAGAATATGAATATATATTGTTGTATCAGTAATACACACTTATTAGGATTTTTCATGTCTATCATTACAGTTAGAAATGGCCATCACAGCTAAAGGCTACAAAACCTAATAAAAGAGAAAATTATTACTGATAAGATTATTAGTAGCTGAAAACAGTTGTATAAAAGCAAACAAAATATCCCTGAAAAAAATAGACCTCAAAGGATGTAAGAAGCCAAAAAATATCATAGAACCATAGAATGCTAAGTTAGAACACAAAAGCTCAACCGTGCTTCTGAAACATTTGCAATCTTTGAAGAAACAAACCATGAATGAGAACAGTTACAATCAAAACAAATACCATACTTTTACAAACGATACCTTTAGAAAAAGAGTTGTGGGGGAAAATAAAGATCAAAATAAACAATTTCCACATAGAGAACTAAGTGCGACAGGCCTCAATCACTTAGTCGACAAATATTTGCTGAATGCATTTGTGCGCTACACACTAGGGATACAATAACCACCAGGACAGAAACCGCTCCTTCAGAGAACACCTCTGCCAGCAGTTGTAAGATCTAGTTCAACGTGTTTCCCAAAATAGGGTGAGTCCAAATCATCCAGATCCAACTTCAAAATTCAGATACTCTATCCTCGGGAATTCTGACTCAGTAAGACTTGGGCGGAACCCAAGAATCTACTTTTCAGAAGCTGTAGCGGAAAGAGAAATTTTAGCTCTATTAATTAGCTGTACAGATTTTAGTACTCTTGCTTTAGAGATGAAACAGAGGAGTCTGTTTAAAGGGTTTATTCTCAAGAATGAAATCTTTTTCAGCATGCTTGGCACACACTACCTGACACAGGTGTATTCAAAAAGGCAACTGTGAAACAGCTCCAGGAGAATGAGGCTGAAATGTAGAATCATATTTAACTCAGATGCTTCCTCAATATATAGCAGCAGACAAGCCATTTAACATCTGTGAGCATTAGTTTCTGTCTCTATAATTTGCGGGTAATACTTGAACTCTTTACCCGGAGATGCTGGAAGAAAAAACTTGGGTATTTTTATTAGGCTGTTGAGAGAGACTACCAGCACTGTTAGTCATAGCGAAGTACACAAAACTGTAATCCTAAAATAAAGGGAAAAGTCTTATGAGGAAGAAAATTGAGAAGCAAAACAAAACAAAACAAAACAAAAAAACCACCAAAAACCAATATTTATCCAAAAAAATGTCCTTATTCAAGAGTTTAAGTACCAACTGTGTACCATCTAGAGAGTAACTTCCAAATTCAACTAGAAGTATATCCCCATAAACACATTATTAATATCACTAATCTTAACACTGCTTTGAGGGTTGCACAAAGACAAGGTAGACATAGTCTCAGAAGTAAACACTGGCCAGAAAGACTAGATCACCCAGTCCAACCACCTCTTTAGTTCTTAAAACACTTTCTGTAACAATCCCAACCAATAATCCTTTAATTCCACTGGTTAGAAACCTACCAATTGTACAACAATCTGAGGAGCTTTGGTAAATACAGATTCTGAATTTCTGATTCACTAAGTCCAGGGAAGAGTTTCAGGACCTGCTGGGGCAATAGGCTTTCCAACTGATTGTGAAGGCCAGAGGCCAGAATCTGGCCTCTAGGGATGCTGCCCTCACCAGCCCATTCTGCATTTGGACAGTGCAACAAAACTCTGATGGTGGATTGCAAATATCCTACTTTAGTGGCCATCTAAGTCCTAGTTCTTACTGTAGTTTCCAAAAACACAACTTAATCCATCTCCAGATTAAACACCTGTTCCTTCAAATAACCTACATGATATGTTCCAAACCAGATTAACACTGAGTTTGTCCACTTTTTTTTTTTTTTTTAAGATTTTTATTTATTTATTTGACAGAGATCACAAGCAGGCAGAGAGAGAAGGAGGGGAAGCAGGCTCTCTGCTGAGCAGAGAGACCAATGCAGGGCTCGATCCCAGGTCCCTGGGATCATGACCTGAGCTGAAGGCAGAGGCTTTAACCCACTGAGCCACCCAGGTGCCCCAGTCCACATTTTTATATATGGTACCCAGAAGAGAAGACAATCCTCATGTAGAATACAGTGGGGATACTCTTCCTTCTAATTAAAGTTACAACCTTTTCATCAACATAGATTAAGCGTGCCTTTTATGAACGTACAGCCATGTCACATTATGTGTTTAATGATTTTGTTTTGTTTGTTTTGTTTTTATAAGAGAGGAGTGAGAAAGCCTGAGCAGGGTTTAGAGGATGAAGAGAGGGAGAGAATCTTAAGCAGGCTTCAGTGCCCAGGGTAGAGCCTGATGCAGGGCTTGATCTTATGACCATGAGATCATGACCTGAGCCAACAATCCAGAGTTGGAAACTTAACCAATTGAACCACCCAAGTGCCCTACATTAAGTCATTTAATAAGCATATTAAAAAACAGTTTGGAATATATTTTGGAATAATTTTATATTTAGACACAAGTGGCAGATATATTACTGCAAACTCCCACACGTTCCCCTCACCCAGTTTGTTTTCCTCACTGAAACATGCCCAGGGTCCCTAATACATTTACCCGAGCCAAAAATGAGCTGTTTAATTTTTAAAATTACATCTTTTTTTTTTTTACACAAATTACTTTCCTCAATCCCATTTCCTTCTTCCTAAACACAGACGTTTAGCTTTTCTTTCATTACATGACACTAGGATAGGCCCTCATATTTCATCTTGTAAGATTCAAGGCAAGATTTCACCTTGGAAGACTGACTCGAATGAAATAAAATATCCTATACTTAAGAATTTTAAGGGGCGCGTGGGTGGCTCAGTGGGTTAAAGCCTCTGCCTTCAGCTCAGGTCATGATCCCAGGGTCCTGGGATCGAGCCCCGCATTGGGCTCTCTGCTCAGCAAGGAGCCTGCTTCCTCCTCTCTGCCTGCTTCTCTGCCTACTTGTAATCTCAGTCTCTCAAATAAATAAATAAATAAATGTTTTAAAAAAAAAGAATTTTTAAGGTCCTATACTTTAGGGATTTCAAGTCAAGATCCGGTTAGACAACATCACTACTGTCGTGAGACTCATGCCATTCACATAATTGCTAAGCAAGACTTCTCTGCTTTCATACAATTCAACGGGCCAACTCTTGGGGTAATGTAAAGCCCCCTTGGGTTGCATGAAATAACTTCTAAGGCATATCATCAATTACAAATCCAACCAATTATCTGTATATCCAGTTATTCTCCATGCAAAGATATTCCCCGTGTCAGTGAATATCTGACCTACTGCATTCTCCACATTTTCTTTTTACTAGTCTAATAGGTTTGCATGTTCTGGTTCTACAGGTAAAGATTTAGATTGTCCTCCAATAAAAAGGAATGTATTCACCCAATGGCTCTGAGATGCTTAGGATAAAAAGGGAATTTTCTAAATTTAACATCCACTGGCAACTCACTGAAGCAGTCAATGACCACGTGTGGACACGGGTGCTCATAGAGAATCTAAAGGGAATTCCTGACGAATCACAAACTAAAACCACAGCAAATAGCAAGGTGGTATTGATAGTATTCCTCCAGGAAAAAGAGAGAATTCAATTTATCTTATTGAAATTAGTACTCGTCTTAATTACAAGGCTTGCAGAACAAAATGGTACAAGATAGCAATTTACTACTGAAATCCTGATTAAGAAGGATAATTCAGACATATGGACCCAAAGATAGCTATACTCAGCTGTATCAATCACTGCCAGAAGATTTTTTTCTGAACACTTTACTTCTCCTCAAAAGATGTCAATAATTTCCAATTCTGTTTATCTCTGGAAACCAGCTCGTGGAATTAGAGTTTTTAAATTGCAAAATAAAATTGACAATGCTTTCAGGAAGGCTGCAAACTCATTGCCTTCCTATCATACTAGTGAGTTCCTTAAAATGGGAAAGACACTTTTAAAAAACTTTTAAAAAGTATCATAATGTCAAGAACAAAACTCTTTAAACTTACCTCATAGTAACTCCGAACTGCATTGCAAAATGCTTCATCGGCCACAATTTGGGTCTCTCCGTTGAGGAAGGCCTGGAACCTTTCTTTTAGTAACTGCAATTGTTGCTTGTTAAGCTGTAAGAAAAAAAGGGAATTAGCTAAAACATTAGCTAATCAGAGAAATGCAATGATTCTTAAAGATTATGATTGCTGAAAGTTAATTTAACACCTAGAACTAGATTTATGTTAAAGAAAAAAAAAAAGCTAAAAAGCTACTTGTACTATGGCTCAATTTTAAAAGGTTTCTAGTTCACTTCTTATACTCTGGAATCCTAATATTGCAATGCAATATAAATTTCTACAGATGGGAGTTCGTGTATTTACTGCCCCAGTCTCTCTATAGAAGCAGGTAAAAATCTAAAATTCGGAAGAGAAATGAACTCTTGTGCAAAATCGCCAACTGTCCTGAACAGAAGAGCCGAAAGCACAAATATCCTGGGAGATGAGTGAACAACAGCTGCCTTAGATGAAGGAAAATGGGAAGAAAGAGCACAGAGGAACCCTGAGAAAGAACCCTCTGGAAAGAACACCTTTTGATACCCAAAGTTTGGGTTCCATACGCATTCCTCAATGCTCGAGGTGAGACAGAGAACTGATGAGACAAATCCCGAGAACAGAGAGGCAACAGGCAGACAGGGAGTGAATATTTAAGCACACCAAGGGAAGAGCTGTACACCAGGGGAGGGGAGTTTGAGTGCACAACCAGATTTCCTCACCCTAGATCCGAGAGCCGCCATTATTACTAAAGGTGGCTGGGACATGAATTGTGAGTTACCAACCACGTCCTCTGGTCATCGGCCACAAGCAGCGTCGGCTACTCAATCTGTAGGGCTTGGTGCGATGTGAGAATGAGGAGCCCCTTGTTAAAAAAATTAAGAATTTGAGGATGGTAGAAACAGAGCCTTACACCAAGCATGGGCCCTTCTAAGCATGGAGCCCTTGCAACTGTCCCTGAAGTCAGCCCTGACCATGGCCACAGACTTCAGCAGAGGTGGGCCACAGGAGGTCGGGCACCAGTTTAAAATGCTCAGCTGGTGAGAGCACAGTCTTGTGGATAAAACACAAACCCAAGATACCATAAGGAACAGGAAAGGAGTGATCTTTCCATTTAGTTTGATCCTCCTCCCACTACTGAAGAACTCAGTCCAGTTCTGGATTCTACAGAGAGATGTGAAGCATTTGGAAATATGCTGGGGAGAAAATGATGAAAAGATTAGGAAGATAAACTGGTAGGATTTGGCTTCAAAATGAAGGCTGATAAGACCTCCGTTTAAATCTGTTCAGAAGACTTATTAAAATGCCATTCAAATAGGAGAGACAAGAGCTTTCAAAAGAAAAAAAAAAAGCCCCCCCCCCCTTTTTTTGTTAGATCCAGGAATCTGACAAAACTGTAGAGAAACTGTTGCTGGTAATAACAGACCGGTAGAGAACTGCCCTATTGCACCCCAGAGTAAGAAACCTCTTCCCCTGCACAGTGAAGGAAAAAGACCACTCTGTGTAAGGTTATCGACTTCATCTTAGGGAAGCAAAAGCCCAAGAGCAGACCCATCACCGTTATATTACGCTTTCTGCTTCCGTGGATATGGAGAGCATTGAAGCAGGAACCTCTTATGTGTGTGTACTGGCAAGGTCAATTAAGTCCCCAACTTCAGCTCTGTCAGCATGCTCAGGAAAGGACCAGATGGAAACAGGACAGTAGTTGCTGAGAGCAAGACAGCTGAGAACAGTTTAGCTGCCAAGCCCAGGAGTTGCTAGGAAGGGCTTCAATTTGCAAACCAAGCGTCCAGATAACACAATGGACGTGGAAAAATGTAGAAATAATGGATTGGAGGGGATCTTACTGAGCCTTTGCCCCATCTCTGTCATTTGATTAAAACAAAAAACATAAGTAGCTTTCAAAACCTGAAAACTTCCATTTTCTTTCATCAGATGCATTCTGTTCTTTACAGTGTTTGTTTCACCAATGAGTTACTTTTTGAGGATTATGGCACGGGAAATTCATGAATGCCAATCAAGGAAACCATCTTCTTGGACATGCCAACAATGTTAGTACAGTTCACAAATGTGCCAGACTTCAATACTTTTATGAATCATTACTGCAGTTACATTTAAGACCTAAAATGTCAGCCAATATTAGAGTGATAGAAGTCAATCAGTAAGTACTTTTAAAGTAGAGACATCTGTATTTCCACAAAAGATTGGGAGGAAAAGAATTAAATTTTAAATGTAGCTACAGGGATAGCCATTTAGAATGCGGAGTTCCCTAAATTCTATTTGCATTATCAAAATAAACCATATTATACATCAACAGAGAGACTAATGAAATAGACCTAGAATTAGATCCAAATGCACTCAAAAACGTACAAGAAAATACCTTTATAGCACCTCAAGTCAGTAGTAAAAGATGGCCTATTTAATCAATGGTGTTAAAGTAACTGGGTAACCAAGCAGAAAAATATTAAATTGTATGACACATGACACATGTGTTACATTAAACAGTATGACATTAAAAGTATGACACATACTGTTACATTAAAAGTTTTTAATTCACTGGAACGATAAAAAGATGAAACCATAAAGGTACATGATAAACATAAAAGGTTTCCTTTTAACGCTAGTATGTGAAACAGCTTTCTAACCATGAACCCAAATCTCCCAAGTCATAAATTTAAACATTAAAAATAAATCGTGCATAGAAAAAATATCATAGGCAAATCATTAGAAAAAGACCAATGAGGAAAAAACATGTGTCTAACTTTCATCTTTAAGAGATAATTTCCAAACATAGATCCCAGAAACTATTAGAAATCTGACCAGTAAGTCAACAGAAAAACGGACAAAGTGGATATATTTAAGCTAGGATAGCATGCCTAACTTCATTCATAATAAGTAAAATGCAAATTAAATCTGCATAACAGAGGAAGGATTCTGGGAAGATGGTGGAGTAGAAAGCACCAGAAATCTCTACTGTACCTAGACTACAACTGCATTGGCAGTTTCTGCGTAATGTAAATATTTTGGAATTCTGGAGTCTATTGAAGGCTTGCAACTTACAGGGAAAGGTTTAAATGTAAACTGCAGGAAATTTTGGCCAATTTTAGCTCCTAGCACAGTAGCAGCTAGTCATCCCCCACCCCTAAGCTCAGTGGCAGAAAAAAGGGGGAAAAAAAAAAGCTAACAGCCTAAATTTTCATAAATAGAGGGCTAATAAATGCTACATTCAAATACTGGCAATACTATTAGCTCCATAAAAAGAACAAACAGGTTCCCTTATGTATGGATATGAAAACATCTTCAAAATATCTATGGGGAAGGAAGTTAGTTATAGAACATTGGGTAAAAATAAGCCACCACTCCCATAGAAAGGGGGCAAAACAGAACATGTATGTGAATTTGTTTCCATATGCAGATGCAAACTATGGAAGAAGGATGGCTGTGCACACTGGACAGATGGAAAATAAGTGAAAGATTTTCCAACCTATTCTGCTATATTCATTTTAGAATTTTAAATCACAGGCTTCACTAAAATTTTCATTTAGATTTAAAATAAGCTATGATAGCCACTTTGCAAACCTTTTAACTCAGAACGATTATGATCCATTGCATGAAAGTTAGATCTGATCATCTTGCAGGGAGACTAGACAACAGATGAACTGACTTTTCAAGTCTCCTTTCAAATAGAGGATGTGAACTTGACAGTGCCCCCACTTTTTTTTTTTTAAACATTCCAAGGTTGATAAGTTCTTTGATATTTAGACTGATTTTAGTATATGAGTAATCCTATTTAATATTCTGATCAATGCAGTAATCTTTACAAAATCCCTATGAAGTCCTCTCTCAGCCTTCCTTGAGCCTATTAAAACTGACACACACTTTCATTACAAGAAAGCCTATACTAATTTTCAAGAATTGAAACCTGTTGCCCCTACGACTTTCCCACAATCTTAGTTCTAACACCAAGACAAAACATTACTTTCCTTCTTGCACAAAGCAGTTCAGAACCTGGAAGACAGGGGCTGGCTTGTTGGTGAGTCTTCTTCCCAGGATGAACTCTGCCAGTTCCCCAACATACCAATGGTACTCTCTAATTTGTTCATAAATTAGGCATTCAACTGTTAAGTAAAATTTAGTTATATCTAAGTACAAAAAAGCACACTGAAAGCTGTAACATACAAATGAAACCCATTACAATAGGGATGTCCCTTGAAAAATGTGTTGGGTAGACCCGTCCTGATCCTCTGAAGATAGTGTGGCCAACACAGACAAGTGGGAGGGCCACTTCCCACATTCCAAGCACTATTAATTCACACCAAAAACAAATGAACTCTTCTTGGCAGTCACATCAACTGACTCACATCGTCCTTATCAACAAAAATTTCTAAAACATTCTTATATGTTTCATTAAGCCACATTTCATCTTGCTAGAGTTGGTCTATTGTTCCAGCTGATTAATATTTTGGTAGAATTCTAATTCTTTCACCTAATGACACAGAACTCTCCTAGCTTTATGTCCACTAACTTAACGTGTTATCCACAGGTCTTTTTCCAGGTCATTATAAGAAACCTTCAGTTCAGATTAAGAAACAGGAAACCTCTGATTGCATGGGTTCATCCAGTTTGACACAATTAACATTCTTTGGGGCAGTTGACTTTATCATGATTTATCCTGTATTTTCATTTCCCCCCATATTCCCCCTAGTATGTTTACCAATGAATGTGTAACATTTTTCAAATACAGAGAAAATTTTAGACAGATCTTTTTTTTTTTTTTTTAAGATTTTATTTATTTATTTGACAAAGATCACAAGTAGGCAGAGAGAGAGGAAGGGAAGCAGGCTCCCCGCTGAGCAGAGAGCCCAATGCTGGGCTTGATCCCAGGACACCGAGATCATGACCTGGGCCGAAGGCAGATTAACCCACTGAGCCACCCAGGTGCCCCAAATACAGAGAAAATTTTAATGTGAAAATTATCCAATGGGAATTTTTAGAGAGCTTTTTATTTGCAACTAAACTGCAGAAACTTGAACATAAATATCCTCGCAAATATCTAAATACAGGCAAGAGATTAGCCTTATAAACAAACGGTTCAAATACCAACAGTAAAAGCTAAAATGTGGTGAATCTTGGCTGGCAGGGATCATTCATGAATAGTAACTGCCACAGGAAAAACACTTAATTTTCAAAGTTCGGGGATGTTTTAGGTTTCTCACATGTTTGTGTGTTCAAGTTAGATTCCAGCCTTTTCATTCTAAGTCACAATCAACTGAAGACTTATGTCAGTATCAGGACTAGCAGGACACCAGCCACTTAGGATAGTCGGGAACTCAGGAACCCAGCAAGCACTGCTGTGCAGAGCCTGCCCTGACCCGTGCTCCCCCATCCCAAGTCTTCACTTGTGGTGGGGGCTGTGTGACACCCCAAGAAGTAAAGCTGATCACAGCGTCCCCAGCAGAGTGGCAGGGGACTAGAGAGTATGGTACCTTCAGGGTTGGAGGGTGGGTGATGGTGTGTGCATATACCTCAAAGATACCGACAAATGGTTTTCAAGGAATTAAAAGGCCTTACTCCAGGCACGGATGGTCTCTGAAATATACAAGCATAGCTTTAATGCCTGCTCATGAGATAGAGTAAAAGATATTAACAGGGCAAGACTCAAGTACAGGTGTTATTTTCATCTTCCCTCCTTAACACTCCATCAAAAAGATCTATACAAAACCATCAGGGCAAAATAATCAGGACCTCCCATGTTTCCAAACCAACAAACTTCTCCAAACTGCCCTTCAGAACAGAATAACAAAGGAGCTGGGACCATGTCTCCTACGTTATAAATCCTGTGGGAGGCGTTGCTATTAGTAGTTTCCTACCCAGGTAACTTTTCTTGCACTTTTCTGTAACCAGGTAACTGGGATACACCTCTCTAAGATTACAAGTAACAGTCTTACTTGGTATTTCCAAGTTAGGGCCTAGGAGACAAAAGCAGTGTGATTTGCAGGAAACCCTAAAAGGTAGCTGAAACCCAACACTTTTAACTCTCTCCTCTTCTACTAGCTGGAATTTGAGGGGTTTGGTGGACTGCTCAGGTTGCCCCATAAAGATGGGATAAGATAGAGCCTAATGTCCTTTCCAATGAGGAGCAGCCATTGTAACCCTGGACCACCTCCCCCCCCCCCAATTTCCTTTAATAAAAGAAGAAATAAACTTATGCGAACACCACTCTTAATTGGAGCCCATTACTGACTGAACCAAATCCTAATGCATACAAATCCCAATGAGGTACCCAACCCAGGTAAACATGCCATGGGTTACTACCATCCCTTTGCTGGTAAGGTTACCTTAATTCTGAGAAAAGGCATTCATTCCATAAGTTACTTTATATGAAAAACTCCTTATCCAGTAAACTTGCCCCAATGAACAGTGAACACCACGGTTTAAGTGCCTGAGGCAGAGTAAAAATTATTTTGGCAGACAGAATTCTATTGTCCCACAGTACTGAAAGTGGGGATGAAAAAGTCCCAAATTTCCAAGTACTACTTGAACATTTTATAATGAAATATATACTGTGATGAATACAGAACAAAAATGCCACTCATCATGAACAATTGGGCTTCAGGCTAGGCTTACTCAGCCACTAAGTCAACTGCTTGTATCCATATTTTCAATGGTCTCCTAGTCCAATTCAAGCCTCAGCAAGATTACATGTCATTATGAGATTGGTGAGTGGGAGAGGAAACCTGCTGGTGAATACTGCAACTAGGAATGTTCAATCCATTAATTCTATCAATTTCCTTGCTAAATTGTACTAAACACATTCCACGCACGTCCATTAAATCTTCCTTAGTCTGCTACAGATTGTTGATCCTCATTTTATAAATGAAGAAATTAAGCTCCAAGAAGTTAGGCACCTTGCATCACTTCACATCTGGTAAGAGCCAGGGAAAGGTTCTAAACCAGTGTCCTGATCCAAAGCCTATATTCTTTCTCCTCACCATACTATTCCGGTTCCCGCATGGCCACTGCCCCTGTCACACCCCAGTAAGAGGGGGTCTGTCACCATCTGATGTGTCATAGATAGCTTGTATATTTTGCTTTTTACATGTCCCCCCCCTAGAATAAAATCTGCATCAGGATAAGAACACGATTTCTAGCTCATAGAATATGCTCAGTTTTTTAAAGGATGAAAAAGTGAACAAAGGACAAAGGCCAGTTGCTATGAAACTATTCCTTAGTAGTACAGCCACGACTTCCACTCAAAATCACCGACCCCCACAAAAAATTGGTCTGGCATGCAATTATAAAACCTCAAGACTACCTCAATCCACCACAATGTATCAGCAAACAGCTATCAGAGATGTTCACCGGTTCATTAACAAGATCATAGGTGACAAATGGGGCAGTAATGAAGAATACTGCCTCTATTGTCAGACCACCTCTGTCAGTTTCCAGCATCCATCAATTTGTAGGGTCTTGGGTCACTTAACCTCCACGTCTCCATTCCTTATCTAAACAGTGATGACAGTAATAACATACAATTTAATAAGGCTGTTGTCAGTAAGATAATAGGGGGGAAAGTGCTTAACACATTAATGCTTTAACTGCTATTTTAGTAATACACTGTGAAACAAAAAAAAAAAAAAAATGATTTCTAAAATTGCAGAAGTCAGGGACAAAAACCAATCTTAAGATGGATGCAGATGGACAATTAATGACAGACTGCCCAGAGCTATTCTGTCCAGTGCACAACCACGCCTGACCACCAAGCCCTTGAAATGTGGCTAGTCCAAAGTGACACGTGCTCAAAGTCTAACATACCAAATTTAAATATTCAGTACGGTAATGTGCAGCATCTCACTAATACTTATGTATTGGCTATATATTGAAAAACATTTTGTGTATGTAGGGTAAGTTATTAAAATGACTTTCTTTAGTCTTTAAAGGGTCACTAGAAAATGTTAAATTACTTACATGGCTCACATTTTATTTTCAATTGGCTGGCAGTGGCATCGAGCAATGTGTGATCAAACACATCTGAAGGCAGATGAACAGAGCCAAGCTATGTCCCACCCAACAGGTGTGGCCTCACTCACAGCAGTAAGACCCACAGTCTTCGGCTTGTAGCCAAGTCCTGTGGTAGGACTGATTTAGGAGAAACTGAGCAAGAGCCGAATATCTAAGTATTTACCTAGTGTTTTCCATTGCCAGAGAGTGAAGTGGGTATTCTTAATCTCATGTTATGAGAAAATAGGCTTAGAGGTTAAGGTACAAAACCAGTTAGGTCATAGGACCAAGATCCTAACCTAGGCATCTTCATTCCAGGGTCATGGTTTTTACCCTATCACTACCTAATGTCTATGCCACTGGCATGTTCTTATATGACAGTCTTCATTTGGTTTAATCTTACAAAAGACAATCTGGTCTAGTGTGGAGCCATTATCCAGTAAGACTGTTTCATGCTCTGAACGTGAATACAGAGAGCAAAATGGCAAATCTTGTCATTATCCTCCAACAACCTGCTTTAAGGCCACCTTATTCATTCCAGCATCCGCCTCACCACTACTCAGATGGAGATGGACCTGTGAATGCCTTTCATGGTCCCACCTAATAAACTCATCAAAAGCAAATAAAAATGATCACACTTGGTTTGCATCTGTCCACTTACTAGAGCTGGTAAAACACCGTTTCTCAGTAGGTCTGTGGAGGTGTTCCTAGAAGCGATTAGCACTTTATTCAGTAGACTGAAAAAAGAGATCCACCGTCCCAATATGGGCAGGAATCATCTAATTCATTGAGGGCCCCAAGAGAAAAAAGCTGACCAAAGGTGAATTCTCACTCTCCTTGAGCTGTGACATTCATCTTTTCCTGCCCTTGGATATCAGAGCTCCTGGTTCTTGGGCCTTTGGAATCAGACTGAATTATACCAGCTTTCCAGGTTCTCCAGCTTGCAGGAGGATTGTGGGACTTCTCAGCCTCCCTAACCATGTGAATCAACTTCTATAATAAATCTCATAGGTCTGTGTCTGTATCCTATTGGTTCTTCTTCCTCTAGGGAACCCTAACGAATACACCGATGGTCATATGTAACAGTCTTAGCAATATGCTGCCATCAAGCATGTCAGAGAGGACTATGGGTGTACAAACCTTATGAGGCATTCTGAGATGTTCTTACTGCCATCAAGATTCACCCTCTCCTCCATTAAGATCTGACAGAAATCATTAAGGTTTCCCAAAAAAGTCATCTTGGAGATGAATGATGTTTTAAAAAAAAAAAAAAAAAAAAAAAAGGCCAGAAATAGGAAGCAATTAGCACACATTCTGCTACCTCACCACTTGCAAAGTCAGAAGCAGGCAGAAGCCAAAGGTTCTAGTCCCAGCTTCCTACAAACCTGGTAGACCATGTCAAAGTAGGTAACAGGATTGCCCTTTTGAAATAATAGGACTTTCCCCTGACCACCCTTAATAAATGTGTAATTCAATACTTAGTAACAGGTAATACTAATTGACCACTTACCACATAGTGAGATCACCTCTGACCTCTTTACAAGGATTATTCTAAGCCCCCATGAGGTAGGTTCCTTATGTCAAATATGAAGCTAAGACCCAGGTACCTCGGACTAGCACACTTAGCCACCGACTATCTTTGGGGTTTCTTCTTGAGCAAATCATTCTCCACACCCAGCTCAAGATGCCAGACCATTAGAGCCTTATAAAGCTTTCACATGATTTGATCAGCCTGACTAGGTAAGTAAAAGCTCTTCTCCTTCCCTCCAAATCCTTACCCCATCGTGCTTGTTCAACACGTGTTAGTACCCTCTCCCTAGATTTCCTTTCTTCCTTTAGAAAGTAACCCAAATAAAGTCTCCAGGAAACCTCCTTCTTCCTGCCCCCTCAAATGAAGTCATTCCATCCTGTGTGTCACTTGTACAACCCATATGTACCCTATCCTTTGCATAACAGGACTTTCTCCTTGCTAATGTACATGTTCCTTACACAGGGATGCCAGTCATTTATATCCTCACCCCCACTTCGTATTTGCTGATACGAATTCATCTACAGTGGAAGAAAACCCAGAGTGGAAGAGGGTATCACCATGCACTACTGCTTTTCTGGGCACACATCCTGTCCTAACCACCACTAGTAGTAACAAAACTGAGTGAGGAGTTGGGAAGAAACAGTCTTAAAATTCCAATATAGATTGTGCATTGTCTAAGGAAGTTCATGACCAGACTCAGGGAGGCCTAAGAAATAGCAAAGCATTTCTTTGCTGAGCTGTAGTGTGAGTAGTTCCGTTTCGCAGATGATATTGTTCTCCAGCAGGAAGAACTTTGTGCTTCGGTACCATCTGGTATTTCATGGCAAAGTTCCGTATGCTGAAGAAACAGTGATTTTACATTCGTCACAAGGAATTTGGACAGACTCGGCAACAGAAAACTGTGTACTTGTCTAAAAGCTTAAACACGCTGACCAGCTCCAAGCCACACAATGGCCTTTTCCAGTAGCTAGTAAGAGCTCTGGGATTGCTTTTGCAAGAAAATAGGATCTCTATTTGTTTTCTTCAGAAATGTTTTCAGTTTTTGCTTTCCTTCTAAAGCAGATACATCATGGATGAGAATTGGCGATCTGTGCAAAGCAGAAAGGAAATTTCAGCTTGCCATCTTTGTCGACCCATCTCTCTGACACACACAGTGGCAGATTCTAGTGAGACTGCATCTACCTTACTCCTTTAATTTGGTTCCAGTGCATTGGACTGAAAGTAACAGAAGGTCCAACTCAAAAGGGCCTATTAAACAATACAGGGGTTGACTGGCATATCTCAAGAAAAGAAGGTTCCAAATCGGTTAATTCAGTTACTCAGTGAAGTTATCAAGGAGTTATCCTCCTCATGCTGGTTTGTCCTCAGTTTCCCTGCCTCCGAAGAAACCCGCATTAACCCTATCAAAGCATCCTCCCATCACAAAAACCAAAGATTGAAGTATTTTTACTCAGGAAAATGGGTAGAATGAGAAACCTTCCCCAGAATCAGCACACCCCTACATGTGGGAGTTCTCCCTACGTGTAATTATCCAGAAAGGACCCGTGGGTCCATTCCTAAAGAAATCTAGAAGTCAAGATCAAGAAAAAAGAGTGTCACGATGGACAAATCAAGAGTCACTATTGGAATTCAAGAGAAATCCAGCTACTCCTGAGCAATGGTGGTCTGGTATCTGAATAAATACGAGGGTCTGGTTAAGGAGAAGGGCTATTATGCAGGCAAACTAGCAATGCTATTCTGTCCTGACCTTTCCAATAAGGAGGCTTACACTGGAAAACTGCATCAAAGAGATAAAGACTAATGTTTCTCAATGCCTAACAATATCTCCCTAACAAATTCAAGCCTGTACCTAAACAAATCTTAGCTGCAACAACATTAAGAATTCAAATGAATTAACTCATGCTTATTACTGCAAAGATCACATCATGCCTTTAAAGGGAAATATTTCCTTCTTTAACCTAACAAAATTTAGCCCAGCAAAAAATGCTGATACCTCCACAATGTCATGGCGTAACATCTGTATCAGCAAATTCAACGATCTGTGAAGATTAAACAGATAAAAGCCCTTCAAGATTAACATTAAAAGAAGTGAATACCTACACTAGAAGGACATAAATATTTTTAAAATTATTTGTATTAACATATAATGTATTATTTGTCCCCGGGGTACAGGTCTGTGAATCGTCAGGCTTACACATTTCACAGCACTTGCCATATCACACACCCTCCCCCAATGTCCATAACCCAATGACATAAATATTTGCTTTAGATTTGTAGATTCTAAAAGCAATGCTCAATTCCTATACAAAATACTGCTGGTAAGTAAAGGCAAATGTGTACTACACTTGTACAGAAAGTGAGGTCAAACCAGACTATATAAACATTTCCCGACTAAGAAAAAGCAAATAGTTTATTCCGTCAACTACAAAGCTAGCTTTCAAGTAACTGGAAACAATAAAATAAGGTATTTTAAAACACAGCCTGCTTCTAGAGCTAACTTAGTCAAATAGCTACTTTTTGCTACATTTCTGAGTCTCAGCAGGATACCATGGCCTCCTTTTAAACCAGTGGGCTTCCAGGTAAGGCTGCCCAATAAATGTGACTTTCAGATAAGCAACAGATAATGATAAAATACTTACGCTAACCATGCATTGGGGGTAGTTTTCAGTGTAAACATGTTCCATGAAATACTTGGGATATACTTACGCTAATTATCTACTGTTTACCTAAAATTCTAATGTTAATTTAGGTATCCTAGGGTATCCTACACTTGTATTTGTAGCCTACCTTCTGCCTGTCTGAGGCTTTGTAACATCTTCTCTTTGTTCTCTACATTGCCTTGTGTTTCTCTGCTTCTTAGGACCTGACAATGTGTCACGGTTACAGTCACTTCCAACTCCTTTATCTTTTCAGTGCTATCTGAAAAGGAAGCTCAAAAAAATTTTTTTTCGCGACACAACTCAATATGTTATGTAAGACGCAGTCTGGACAAAAAGAGGAGATACAACTTAAGGTAAATGTGATGGCTTTTTAAAAAATGAAAAGACAATGAGTTTCTCAAACCTGGCTCATCACAGTCTTTGGAACTTTTCCAGAAATGCAGATACTAAAGACCTACTATGCCAGAGTTCTGAATACAGTAACCTAGCAAGTTAGTCAATCAAAGTCTGCAGGGTTTGATGTTCAGCTCGGTTAGAGAATTGCTGGGTCTGGTATCCACGAGTTAAGATATCAACCCAGCTAAACCAAATGTAGAGAGGCATCAGTGAATTGCCTTTGGTTTACAGAGCATACTAATTAGTCAAAAATCCAAATTGTAGAGTTGAAGCTAGCATAAAATGGAAAAACAGAAGCCTGATCCACAGAACTAACAACAACTTTTAGATTTCTACTCATGACAAAGAAATAGGAGATTTGTCTTCTGGTTAGTATAATTATGAGTCATATTTTAAGATATAGGAGCTCCTTAGATCTGAAATCTTATCTGCTTGGAGTGCACATAACAAAAAGTGCTTACCTATAAAGGAAACTTCTCGTTAGAAATGATACAGGATATTTGCAGGGCATGGGGAATTTAACATACAGAACCCATGAGGTTCAGCCTCCTACTCTACTGAGGCAGAAGTCTCAGCACACAGAGTGTGGTAGAAAGTTAGAAGCATGCCCAGGAAAGTTAGTCCTCACATACAATGTAACTTTAACATGCCTAAATCTTACAGGAGGTAGTGACTTTATATACCAAACCTACAAGGTAACATACAAAAGAGAATGCCAGATTCACCGTAAGAAATTAAAGTAATTCAAATAAACATGGAAAGACCTTGGCCACACAGAACTTCCAAATACAACAAAAGCCACAGGGATGGAGAAGGGTCACTGCATAGTACCACTCGTTAATGACCACACGTCCTATATATCGCCACATAATACATTTGTCTCAAGAGACAACCTATGCTACAGCAAAGGCATGAAAATAAAGGCTGCTGAACAGTGAAGTGCCATGTAATTCAGGCCATAGCATTTGCATTTTGGTCCTAAAACTGTCTCTTAGGACTGCCTTTGGCTCTGCTCCATTTACTGCCCACCTAAAGAGCTAGAGCCAAACCAACTAGAAGAGTCCTTATTTACTCTTCATTAATGTTTAGGACTATTATCAGTTCCATTTTACAGGAGAAAATTTAGATTCACAAAACAGATGTCCAAGAAAACTCAAAAAGGATTCAAGATGCTAAAAACTGAAAGATAATCTAGGATGTGAATATATAGAACAGAAAACTTAAATATTTTGTGCCAAAGTACATTTAAAATTTTTTTCCATATTGGAAGACATTCCTGTGTTAGTTTCTGTTTAGTTTCTCACAAAAAATTCTATGAACAAACCCTACTTATCCTATAAAATATCTATTGACTTTGCTAAACTACAATACCATCCAAATTACTTTTGTAGCGAAGAACAGCACATTCTCATGCTTTCTAAAACAGTTTTCTGAAGGCCTGAGTAGTATAAATTCGTGAAATGTTCCTGGATATCACAGCAAAATTTGTCTCCAAGACAGAATTATAAACATCAATAGAGAAATTAAAGCATTAATAATATATAATTTTGCATTACAGTCATTAGTATATTGCAAGGAATTATATCAAGCAGCTAAAATGAAAAAACACTGGGTAAGTTTCATACAACTCAAAAGACTTCCATGTGACAGTCCTGTGATTTGTCACATCTTCCTAAACATTACTCACATACCCTACCTTTGCCTACTAAAATGTCTGGCATTTTCTAATGACAAATTCTTTGGGTTATAGTATCATTTCCAGAGCCCATGCCTTGTTAAAAGTTCCTGCAGCAGGTCGGTATTTAGACCCATTAGTTCTTTAAAATGCATGGCAGCTTAACATTAGTTAACTAAGCCAACAGCCTCTTCCTTAAGAATAGGGCACAGACAATTTTCCCTCCTGAATAGGAAACGAGCCAACAGAGGAAAAGGAGAAGGAAGAAGGGAGAGAGAGCAGACAGAAGGCTGTGGGAAGGAAGGGGAAGAGGGATGAAGAGGAGAGCATAAAGTGATACTGAAATTGCAACTTCTACTCCCCAAAGGGAGTCATCGCAACAAAGTGCCCAATGGATGCTCTGGTAGTTGATCCCTTAGTCAGCAGCCCTCAGGAAAAAAATTACTTGTCACGGGAATCAACTGGTACCTAGGCATTAGTCTCTTATTAATATACAGCTTAAAAGCATGTTTTTTAAAAAAAAATACAATCCTGTATAGTTAAGTCAAAGCTAACTTGTCTAGGGAAAGGAGATGCATTTTCTGCTACATACACACAAAGCACAAAAATTCATTCTCATATTATCGTTTAAGCCTAAAATCCTATATGTCACCTCTCAATTACTACATTACCCTACCATTTTCTAAATGCACACAAACAGGAAACTTCAAAGCAATAACTGCCTCAACTTTTATTTAGAAAGACTTCATATTTAATGTTTCTCCAAATATTCAGTAACTCAATTCAACAAATATTCAAGAACCTGTTGCATACCACATACCGCGATGAAGATAGATAAAGAAGAAATAAGCCTACCTTCAAAGAGTTTAGTGATCTTTGAGGAAAAATACACCATCTTTTCCCAATATTTTGTAAGATAAACTATGATACTTTGAAATACAGTTGCAATTTAAGGAAATTTTTTTCTTCCTGTGATCTTGGTTTGTAAAGATACACATTAGTTAACAGCTATGACTACCAAAAAATGGGACTAACTTAGAGCACAACTGTATACATATTAACACACAAATGCATATGAATGTGTGCAGAATATACACATATTCCCCTACCCACTCATAGGAGGGGTGGGGGTGTGGTTAACAAGTTTATAGAGCAGAGCTTTCCAACTAAATGCTGCAAGGTCACCAAGAATAAACTTTTCCCATCCAAGTACTAACCAGGCCCGACCCTGCTTAGCTTCCAAGATCAGACGAGATCGGGCGCGTTCAGGGTGGTATGGCCGTAGACAAGAATAAACTTTTCAAACTACTATTCAAAACTTTCAGCGGAGTCCTATTTGGACATTATTTATGTGGCTCTTTCCATGAACTGTCTTTGTGACGTCCTGGTAATTTTGGCAAGGAAGCCTTGATGCAGAGCACTCCCCACCAGTAAGAAGCACCAGTACAGTCCCCCTACCAAATGCACCCCCCCAACTTCCAGCTAAATCATTCCATCAGTAGGATTACCAACCTCAGTGTATAACCAGAGTTTGGTTTAGCATACACCTGCAAGATACTTAGTTTCCATTCTGTTTAATTTGCTTTTGTATTTCAGTTTTTCCTACAAACCTAGAAAGTAGCACAGGTTATCATTACTACTACCACTCCTATTACTATCTTTGTGTGAATTTGACCAACTGTTCACAAATTTATCTACTGTTTTATTAGTTTTTTTACTATCTACTTTTGTTTTATTAGTTAACCAAAGTCTGATTCTTGAAGGAATTTGATGATTTGGCAAAATGTTTGCTCAAATCATATAATGTGATTGAAAGAATTAAGGGCCTGTAGAGCTTCATAAATAGGTATTTTTCCCAATTTTTTATTTAATGAACATCTACATTTGTGTGGATTCTTAAATTTTCATTGAGTTAAAGGACATTTATGTCTCAATATTTCCTAAACCTATTTTTAAATTTTTGTGTAGTCTTATTTAACATTCTTTAAACAGGCAAACTTACATTTTCTTGGATCAAGTCTCCAACCTAATAGCTCAGTCTCCTTTAGATCTAAATAATAAAATTTTTTTTACAGATGTCTTTCCACTAAAACAGGCAATATTTTCTTTTTAATTCAGAATACCTTCAGATAATAGTGACAAGTAAAAAGGTTTGACACTAACTAGACAGTATGAGGCTCGTACTAGATCTGGATTTGTGTTCTCCAGTAATTCTTTTCTGTGGTCTAAGTGTCTTATTTCATTAGCAAGTTAAGCAAAATTACTACATAAACCATGCTGACACCTTTCCATAGTACATCCACATTAAACATTAAAAAGTGAAGGATTTTATGATCTTTGAAAATTTTTTGAGCTAGTTGACATATATATCAAACTGGACTCTAGAACTCAAGGTCATGCAATTAAAAGCTAAAGCCTAAAGGCAAAATCAGTTACACATTAACATTAGACTGCATACGGGACAAGCGAAGCAAAGGATATGGAAAAAGATGTCATTTGTCAAAATCCTTAGCAATGAAGAGGTCAGGAAAGACAATCCCAAAGATCATTAAAAGAATTTTCAGGGGTGCCTGAGGTGGCTGTTGGTTAATCATCTGCCTTCGGCTCAGGTCATGATCCCAGGGTCCTGGGTTCAAGTCCCCTAGCAGGCTCCCTGTTCAGTGGGGATCCTGCTTTTCCCTCTGCCTGCAGCTCCCCGTTTGTGCTCTTGCTCTGTCAAATAAATAAAATCTTTAAAAAAAAAAAAACAAAGCTGAAAAGAAGTTCCATTATATATTAATGAATCTTCAGCTGTTTAAATGGTCTATTATTTACCTAAAATTCCAGAACAGTCATGGTTAGAAAGACACTGTTTTGTCGAGAAATCCCCTAACAAACGACGAAGGATGAAATATCCTCTGTAGCAGAAGAAAACCGAAGAACAAACAAGACATTACACAAACAAGGCCGGTGTTTATGCTCTGCACTGACAGCAATGTGTAAAGGCTTCAACATCAAGCGTTTATCCCGAAAATATTGCAATTTAATTAACACATCATTTTCTTCCAAAGAACCCTTCCTATAGAAGTTTGCCTGGATTCCACATTAAATTATGTTAACAAAATGAAGATAATCCAAGCTGCGACTATCCCATCTGTTTTCAGCTTTTATGTGAACCAACAGGATCAGACCATCATTTGTTATTGTTTCCTACCACAGCATCCTGATGGCACAGAAAAGTTTGTCTTAAAAAAAAAAATCACCTTTTAGTTTCCACTTTAAAGAGAGCTGTCAATGCTCGATTCTCATGTTGCAGATTTGTTGGACAGTTACTGGCTTCAAAAGGTGGTTGACACTGGAGCACCAGAATGAACTAATGGAAAATTACACTAACTGGATAAATACGTATATTAACATGTACTGACAAAGCTGATAGATTCAAAACAATTCAGCTTCAGAGAAGTGGGGTTAAGACAAGTCACTAGCACTGTTCAATTGGTATTACCATTTATATCCTAATACTGCAGATCATCTAATTATGCAGTCATTCTGAAGTTCTTGATGTAAGTTCCATCTGAAATTTGTATTACATAAGTATACCTACATTTATCAAGGGATGTTACATTTAAAGAATATTTGTACCCTTAATAACTGAATTTCAAATACTTAATGTTTTCCTACGTCATAGTCATTCATCGTAAGAAAGTGCCCTGAATAGTTTCCAACCCCTACAGATGTCTTTATACCCTCTAGTTCGCAGCCTACAATGCAGCATACAGAACTGCTACATTGCAAAACTCCGAGGGGGGAGGGTATCTTCTATGTTGAGTAAATGTGAATGGTACTTCCTAAAATTCTGCTAACAAGGCAGCCCTTGGTCATACACATGACAACCATTGTTTGTGTTCTGGCATGTGAGAAACCTCTGAAATATGGCCAAAAGGCAATGTTTTGAAACACCGCTGATCAGCTTCTGTTAAGTTGGGCATATTTTTCAAAGTGCTCCTTACTATAAATGTGGCAATAGAGAGGATGGAAATACCTTTGGTTGAGGCTCATTTGGCCCAAATCAAAATCCTAGGCTCCTGGTCTAGATGCTTTGTAGTCATTTATGTTACAAATGTAGACGGTCCTGACATTTATGTCCTGAATACTGGCTGAAATTTGGAAAACGGAACAACCCTCTGACCTAACATTCCCTTGCTTGGACATTCAATCTCTCGTTCAATTAAAAGACGAGCAGATCATGACATTTGTATCTTTGGGATAAATACCTAGTAGTGATCCAAAGGAGCACCTGTACCCCAGTGTTCGTAGCAGCCCTATTCACAATAGCCAAACTGTAGAAAGAGGCGAGATGCCCATTGACAGATGAATGGAAAAACAAGATGTGGATGTTATACACACACACAAAATGGAATATGACTCAGCCATCATAAAGGATGACTATTTAGCATTTACACTGATGTGGATGGAACTGGACGGGATTATGCTGAGCAAAATAAATCAGAGAAGGACAATTCATTGTTTCACTCATATAGAATATAAGAAATGGCATAGAGGATCATAGGGAAAGGGCAGGAAAACTGAAGGGGAGGTCATCAGAGGAAGACAAACCAAAACAGACTTTTTTTTTTTTTTTTAAAGATTTTATTTGACAGAGAGAGAGGGTGGGGGGCACAAGCAGTGGGAGCAGCAGAGGTAGACTAAAAAGCAGGCTACTCACTGAGCAAGGAGTCCGATGTGGGGTTCAATCCCAGGACCCTAGGATTGTGACCTGAGCTGAAAGTAGATGTTTAACCAACTGAGCCACCCAGGCACCCTGAGGCTCGTAAGCCTAGGAAACAAGCTGAGGGTTGCTGGAGGGGAGGTGGGTGGGGGATGGGGTAACTGGGTAACAGGCATTAAGGAGGGCATGTGATGTGATGAGCACTGGGTGTTATATGCAACTGATAAATTATTGAAATTACATCTAAGCTAATGATGTACTATATGTTGGCTAATGACCTTAAATTTTAAAAACTGACTAGGAACAATTACATACTGGAAGAAAAATTATAAATTTTAGATCCAACAAAAGGACGTGGTCATTACCCACATGATACTGTTTAAGCAGTTCATTTTAAAGTTATAAAAAGCTCATCTACATCAAACCTGTGGCTGTCTTCAAGAGTATATCCACATAGTTCAAAGAAAAAATTAAGATCAGCAGAAGCATAAGATAACCATACAAATATGGCTAGGATTTCCTAAAATAATTTTCTTCCTACATTAAATGATAAAGTTTAAAAATCATTTTACAGTAACATTCACAACTTAGTACTTTAACAGAGAGACATCAAATCCATTAGAAGCAAATGAAACAAATAAGCTTGCTTCCCTTTATGCTTTGTTAAGAACTTCCTTGTAGTTTTTACATCTTGGATTAAATTGTGGGTTTTTTTGTTTGTTTACTATGACTTCTTTTTTGGTTGATAACTGCCAACAAATTAGACAAATCAGAAGAATGGATAAATTCTTAGAAACAATTTTCCAAGACTGAATCATGAAGAAATAGGAAATCTGCATAGACAGATTACTAGTAACAAAATCGTATCAGTAATCAACAAACACACACCAGGTCAAGATGGCTTCACAAGTAATTCCAAACATTTATTTATTTATTTTTTAAGATTTTATTTACTTGAGAGAATGAGAGAGAGTGGGGAGAGAGAGAGAGCACGAGAAGGGGAGGCTCAGAGGGGAAGCAATCTCCCTGCTGAACAGAGAGCCCGATCCCAGGACTCCAGGATCATGACCTGAGATGGTTAAACGAATTCCAAACATTTAAAGAGTGAGTACTTGTCATCCTCAATTTATTCCAGAAACCTGGAGAGGGAACAAAACAAAAAAACCAAAACCAAAAACTCTTCCTTACTCATTTTAGGAGACCAGCATGATCCTGATACCAAAACCACATGAAATTGCAAAAAAAAATTATAGGCTAGTATCCCTGATCAATATATATGCAAAAATTCTATCAGTGAAATTCAACAATACATCAAAAGGATCATATACAATGACCAAGTAGGATGTATTCTAAAGACATAAGGATAGTTTAACACCTACAAATCAGCATGATATACCACACTCACAAAATGAATGATAAAAGTCATGATTATCTCAGTATATGTAGAAGCAGCATTTAACAAAATTCAACATGCATTCATGCTAAAAATTCAGTGGCCACAAACAGAACATACCTCAATGTAATAAAGGCCATATGGCAAGCCCACAGCTAACATCATACTCGATGGTGAAAAACTGAAAACTTTTCCCCCACTATCAGGAACAAGGATGCCTACTCTCACCGCTTTTATTCAATAGGACTAGAAATCTTAGCCACAGCAACTAGGCAAGAAAAAAATAAAAGTCATCCAATCGGATAGTAAACGGTCACCTGCTACAGATGACATGATACTATAGATAGAAAACTCGGATGACTCCACCAAAAAATTAGAATTAAGTGGCAGGATACAAAATATACAGATATCTCTTGAATTTCTGTATACTAATAACTAAAAGAATTTTTAACAAATCCCATTTATAATTGCAGCAAGAACACCCAGAAATAAATTTAACCAAGGAGGTGAAAGACCTGTATTCTGAAAGCTCTATGACCCTGATGAAACAAACTGAAGATGACACAAACAAATGGAAAGATTTACTGTGCTGAGAAACTGGAATATTGTTAAAATGTTCATTTTATTGAAAGCAATCTATAGATTCAATATAATCCCCATCAAAATAACCAATGGCATTTTATACAGAACCAGAAAAATTCAAAATTTAGTATGTAACCTCAGAAGACTGCAAACAGCCCAAGCAATCTTAACAAGAAAGCTGGAAGTATCATACTCTGTTAATTCAAACTGTATTACAAAGCTATGGCTATTAATACAGTATGGTACTGACACAAAAACAGACACATAGATCAATGGAAGAGAACAGAAAGCCCGGAAATAAACCCAAGCTTATATGGTTATTTTAACTATGGCAAAGGAGGCAAGAAAACAATAGGGGAAAGACCATCTTCAAGAAATGGCATTGAGAAAGCTGTAGCTGCATGTAAAAGAATGAAAATGAACCATTTTATTACACAACACAGAAAAACAAACTCAAAATGCCCCTACTGGATATAAAATATAATGAATACATAATGTAATTATTTTGAAACAAATTAAGAGCCTGATTTGGGTATAAACAACATGAATTTTAGCACCTATATTTCTTAGGTTTCCTATTCAGGATATACTAAGTTCTTACCACTTTTTAAACAGGCACACAGCAAATCATCTGTAGTTCTTAAAATGCAACATCAGACTTGCAGGGACATAGGGGCAAAAGCTACTTAAAACCAAAGGAAGATGTGATTAGCCTATGTTTACTGACCTTTCTCTAAGCATTCATCAGAGCTGAGGCTAAATCACCTTTCAGAATTAAAAAGAATCAAGTTCATTCAATTATTTCCTCTACCATGGAAGCCTTTGGGATTTAAAAACAAAAACAAAACAAAAAACAGTGATAGCTGCAAACCATCAGTGTTTCTTAAACCAATCTTTAATAAAGTTCAAGGGGAAAATGACTAGGGGAAAAAAAACCGTTTAAGGTTAACACATTTCAAACAGTGCATTTGTTTAGAAAGGAAAATTTTATTTAGCACAAACTAAAAATTGTGTCTAAGGGTTTTCTTATTTCAGGAGAGGGGAGGGAATCAAAGTCCTTAAAGGAAAAAAAAGAGGTCAAAGAATCCATGTAGTTTCAGAGCAGTTTAAACCATATTTTTAATGAAGCTAAATAGGACAAAAAATTCACTATTTCCTCACTAAATGGATAACCACAGTCTCAGGAGATATTGCCAAAACCATTATTATGGCTCTGAGTAACCATTCTTCTACTGAAAAAGCATATACTCTGAAGAGTAATGAAGCAGATGTAAGTAGACAAAAAGGACTAAGACACGTGACAAAAGGTGGACTGAGATGCAAGGTTAGAAAAAAAAATTTTTCATGAAGTTACATTTCTGATTTTTCAGAAATACAAAGAGAAAAATTACTACTTTGGTACATTTGATCATGTGAATCACCTTGTACTAAAACAAGGTGGTAGAGATAGAGTTTCTAAATTCTGATTATGAATCAAAGCACAACAACTGTAAAAAAAAAAAAAAAAAAAAAAATTAGAATGGCTTCAGACTCACCAGGAATTAAGACAATGGAGCAAAGTCTTTTAAAAAATGAGGGAAATGGATTTTTTTTTAAATTTATTTGTCAGAGAGAGAGGGAGAGAGCGAGCGAGCAAGCACAGGCAGACAGAGTGGCAGGCAGAGGCAGAGGGAGGAGCAGGCTCCCCGCTGAACAAGGAGCCTGATGTGGGACTCGATCCCAGGACGCTGGGATCATGACCTGAGCCGAAGGCAGCCGCTTAACCAACTGAGCCACCCAGGCGTCCCGGGAAATGGATTTCTACTTAAAATTCTTTACCTAGTCCAACTATCAATTGAGTGGGTCAGTGAAATAGCCTTTTTCAAATTTCAACAATTTAAAAAATATTCCTCTTATGAACCACTATCTCTCAGGGACTTATTGGAGGATGTACTTCATCAAAATGAGATGCTCTCCCATGAAAAAGGACGTCCTGCAAGAGAAGATAACTTTCAACCAAGGAGCGAGGCAGATGGCATTCCCAAGATGGTTGGAGATCATAGGATAACAGGTATGCACCAGCCACAAAGGGCAATGCTATCCAAATTGGAGGGCTGTGAGTCAAAAGACAAATTTGTTAGGGACTGTCATCACAGTGCACTTTGCAGCTGTATATTTTTGGGTTTGTTTTTACTAACCTGATAAAGCTATTAGAGAACATGCTTGGCCAAAGCAAGAGATCTTGGTAAGAGGGAAAATGATTCTAAAGACAAAGGGTGGGGCACCTGGCTGGTTCAGTTGGTGGAGCATGTGATACTTGATCTTGAGGTTGTGAGCTTGAGCCCCTGTTGGGTGTAGAAATGTCTAACAAACTCTTTTTTAAAAAAGCAAATGGGGGAACCCCTGCAATATGTTTAAAAAAAAAAAATCCCTCAGGGATACCCAGCCCTCCAGAAGAATAACCACAGGATAGGAAGCATCAGAGCCATCTGTCAAAAAAGTAATAAAGAGGCCCTAAGAAGCAGCACACCTAAGTCAACTTTACCCAAGAAGCTAGAAGCAGCACAGGTATGCTCTCTCAAGACTGAGAAAACCTAGCTAGTGGTTACTGGTCCAAGTTCTGGACCAAGCCAAAGGACAAAGGTTATTTTCAAAGTGACATTACACATAAAAATTGAACTTCTGGGTAATGAAGGAAAAGGACAAAGGGAGAAAGGAGGAAAGTGGACAATTTTACTATACTGGGATCATAACCGTTAGCCGCAAGAGAGAAGTAATGGACTCCTTCATAGGACACATGCTCTTGAGCTATCCCTCATTTTCACCATGCCCTGTGGTGTATTAGTTGGTTTGTCCATCCATTCATATTTTCTGATTACATGAATAGGTTATTGAACAAACCAGTTAACAAAGACTGAAAAGCAAGAAAGAAGGGACTATCAAAATAGTACTTTCCTACTGTCTTTTAGTAGAATAGTAACACTGACATGCATGCGCGGGCAAAGCAAGCAATGGAAGATTTCTAAGCTATGCTCTAGTAGGGGATCATTTGTATCTTGGTAGTCATTGGTGATCTAGTCAAAGCATCTTTACCACCTGTGTTTTAGCTGGCCTGAGAACTTCCAACATAGGACATATAAGGGGAAAAAAATCAGCTAATGACTGATTTGCAATTTCACTATGAGTGAACTCTAAAATGTCAAACCTATGTGGCTAAGTGTAGCTTTACTAATGAGATGTTGATTTTAACCTGTTAGTGGTTTTTTTTTTTTTTAATATAGATTTGGCACTCCTATTTCTCTGAACACCTTATTTTTCTCCCCACAAAAAAAAAAGTTTCTTTTGCTTTTGGTTCAAACCTTCTGTCTCTAGTTCCTAAGATAGTCAAATGATGACTACATCAAGGCATGCTATATGTCAACCCTCAATCTAGTACCCCAAATTTCTGTGGGCTTCTACACTGTAGTTTGAACTTCTGATATTCCTGTCTTAAAAAGGAATACCTAGGATAACAGCAGAAGGAAATTCTGAAAAAACCTAAAAGCAGCCTACAGAGCACCCAATCCACATAATCAGTGGAGGCCTCCAGAGAGATGGGACCATAAATAAATAAGTACACAAATAAATAATTAGAGAAGGTTTTCGTTCCTCAAGATGACCAACTTGCGGAGAGCTGTGTTGAGAGGCTTCTAGATAGTGAGGGAAAGTTTGTAATTAGAAGTTTTAAGTAAGAAAATAAATCGTTATTAGCTTCAGGAATACCAAAAGGACAACTATTACAATTCCCAGTTTTGAATACCACAAAAGCAAAAGGTAACAAATCGTGATGTAAGAAAAATATAACCTTATGCCAGTAATGAGACAGGGAAGTAAAGGGGATATAGGATAGGATGTAGGACAACAGCACTAAATCCTAAACCACAATGACAGGAAGCCAGCCGATAATGACTAAATGGATTTTTATCAATATATAAGCATTAATATGGCTATGTGTAATTCTAAGAAAAAAAAGCAAAAATGATTTTCTTAATATTAACACTAAATCTTTGTCCATTAATATTAACACTAAATCTCTGCTTGGCACAAAGGAGTTGCTCTACAGTGTTTATCACTGTGTGAATAACAACGTTATCAAAGTAAAAATCAGCAGCTCTGGAAGACTGTTAGGTAACCCCAAAGGTGTCCTATGTATGACCACACTAACATGGAAGAGACATACTAAAAGTTTGAGACATGTCAAATTATTGCAATAGGAAAAGGCAGGATTTTTATTTCTATAGGATATAGGACTTAATGTACCAGTATTTGAGTACATGTATTTGACTATTTCACCAGTATATCTACAAGTTTGTATATTCAACTGGGTCAAAAAATTTTTCCACATCTTCTCATCCAAACAACCTAACCCCTAAAATGCTCTCAGGTCCCCTATTTCTCTATACATTTCCATCTGGAGCTCCCTCTGCCTGGTATCCACTGCCCCCAGCCCAACACCCCCACACTTCTGCTCTACTCAAGCCACTTCTAAGACTCAGACGATCACATTCTCAGGAAACCCTCACTGATCTCTAAGCCTGGAGACCCTCCTTTCCTGCATGTTCTTTTATCACCCTATCAGTATGCCTATCACAGAATATCACACACACTAAATTTGTTTTGTCTCTCTTCCACTGAAGAGTAGGATCTTGACAGAGTGACTATCCTATTTATAACTGTATCCTCGGCAACCAGCATAATAGTTGGTGATTGTAGACATATAAGTGCCTGATTAACAAGTCTGTTCCTTAAGTAATATCTAGCACCTACTATGTGCCAGGCACTTCCTGGGCACTGAGAATAAAACTGTGAAGACTACCCATAGTCGGCCCTTGTGGAACTTACATTCTAGATGGAAAGACAAAGATGCAAATAAATATATATAATTGTGTAAGATGGTGCAGAGTGTTATGAAGAAGGAAAGGAGGAATGTTATTTTAGGTAAGATAGCAAGGGAGGGAAGAACTCTTAGAGCATTTAAGACTGGAGACCTCACAGAGAGTAAGTCATGGAAGTTTCAATGGGCAGTCCATCCCAGGTGGAGGTAGGAGCCCAATACCAAAGCCCAGAGAAAGGACAGTACTGGGTACGTTCAAGACAGGTATGCACTAACTGGTTAAATATAATTGGCAGGAAATCATTCCACCCATTTAAGCCTCATTTCTCCACCTACAAAACCCAGAAACTGTTAACACTAAAAGCAAGACTTGCAGCCCAGGCATCCTACTACGCCCGCCTGTCCTGCTCCTGTGCCCCCTCTCACTCACCTCTGCGTGGGGCAGATAACAGGCCAGGTCAGCTGGCTCTCAGATGTACACAGGGTCGCACTCCCTGACTTGCATGCTCATCAATCCAGGCCCACTGCAGGGGCTCCTCAGACACCGTGATGGATTATACCAATTGAATTGTACCTGTTCTGGCATGTAGCAGAATTTCAGGCGCTCCCAACGATGCATTGGCCAGATCAGGGCTTTGAAGGCTTATAGCTGGATTTTACTCCAGCAGAAAGTCAGGGCTCAAATAACAATGATGTCAAACAGGGTCTCAATTGGCGGGTTTATCTCTAAGCCAGGAATTTTTAAGCTGAAGTCCGATAGTATACTTAATTCTCCCTCCTAGAAGGGATCAAAATGGCCACCGAAAATCTGGTCCCTTTCTACTGCTTACTATTGATCTATGGGGGGGAAAAAAAAGATAAACCCTGGAAGCTAACGGGTTTAACATGCACCCAGAAGAGTACCCAGAGTACGGTAAGAAACTATTATTTGCTAAGTGCATGGACCAATGACTGACCAGTGATCACTGGGAGAGGGCAGCAGCAGTCAGGAACTCATGAATCCCTAGTTCCCCGGCTCTCTACACCTGAAGAGCCATCATGATCAACTTTTTCCTCAGCTTCTTACGGCACCCACTCCACTAACAGTATTACAATGTCTATTCAAAATAAAGCTTTCTGTAATATTGCTAAAACTCAAGTGCCCTCTTTGTTAGGGACATTAGGTCCTTTGGTAGAAGCATTAAAAAATCAGTTGAAGGAGCAGCCTTCAATAACTAGAAGTGTCCTGTTTATGCTGCCTGGAACGGAAACCCATTTAATCACCTAAACAAACCTATTCTGCCGTTTTTATTAACTCTCACTTACAGTTGGGACAAAATACTCCAGGTGGGGGCAAGGTTCTCAAGGTCATTCAAGAGCCAGCAGTTTGTGGAGCTAGTGTGCCAATCCTCAGCTGTGTTTGATTTCTGGGTTCAATTTCTCTCATGAAGGTAAAGGACAGTTGTTCAATTACTTGAGCCATGTTCATGTAAAGTTAACGCAGAGTAATTGCTAGCCAGCTATATCTTTAGAAATGTTTGCTACTGATTTAGGAGTATTTTTTTTTTCATCTGTGATCCTTTTACCCATTTTCATTCACGCTCTTCAAAACAAACCCCTAAAAGTTACCGTTCTGTGTCCTACAGTCTGTATTCTTTGAACCATGGGGTAGCGAGAGAACCGTTCTTTCCCTTTCGATATACGGATTTGGCTCAGAAAAAACCTTCAGCACGAACCAATATTCTTTTGAAAATCTATCTTGCTAACACCTAAGACAAGGTGTTACAAGGGTATATGCCAGGGCAAAAGGCAGTAAATCTCAGCTACGTCTGGGCTATTTCGAAAGCTTTTAAAAGGACTTTGTGGCACAGAAGTGTGGGAGAATGTATTTCAGCAGATGACGACACCAGAGCTAACAGGACGAGGAGTGACAGGTAAGCAGTCAGACCCTGTTGATGGAGCCCACGTTAAATGCCAGCTCTGCCATTTGCTCGTTATTGGGAAAGCAACGCACTCTTCAGAGCTCGCTCTCTCATCTGTAAAGTGGGGATAATAATAGTACTTCCTTCACAGGACTGACATAAGAATGAGATGACTAATACCTACAAAATACGAAAGCCAAATAGAAAAGACAAGTATCTAACCCTTATTAGCTACTTAATAAAAAGTCATTATTCCCCTAGATTATATAAGGAAAGATTCAGGAGAAGGCCGCCTGCCAAATCGTGTTTTCAATGCTATCAAATTTAGAGTGCTTCTAAGCAAACACTCTCAGAAAATTTAATGAGTTTTTAAGTGTGCATGTAATGTCATTTTAATTTTTTCCTAGATAGTTACAAGATCTTCCTTTATTGAATGCTTCCTAGGTTTTAGGTAATAATCTCACTCATTCAATGATGCAGAGCCTGGAAGTGACAGAGACAAGATTCCCAACCCCAGTCTGTTAATTCCAGACGAGATCGGGAGCGTTCAGGGTGGTATGGCCATAGACAGGTCTGCTAATTTCAAAGTCTACACTTTTGAACACTGTATGTCACCCTACCCCTTTATTTCCTCAGAAACCACCAGAAGTGCCACCCACTGTGCTTTTCAAGAAACCTAAACTTCCCAGTCGGAGAGGAATTACAGTCTGATTATTTCTACAGAGAAAAGTGAATAGATGAGAAGACATTCAAAAGCATGCAGGGAGACCCACTGAAGGCCCTAATTCCATACAGCTGGCACACCCACTGTGCCTGTGACTTACTCCCTTTGCCTTACCCCTCCACTGTAGTAGTGTGTAAATGATTTTAGTAACTGTAAATCAGTCACTTAACTCCAAGCATTTTTAGTAAATATGATGAAGGGGACTATCAGTGATTGGAAGAACTCCCAGATTTTCTATCATTTCACAAGATTATAGATAAATAGGGTGGAAAAATGTTTCATAATAGAACTTAGATAATGTTGAAAAATTAGGGCTCTAGAATGCTGGTTTCCTTACTGTGACTGATCTGCCTCTTATTTGTTATTTCACAGAGGAGAAAATCAGTTTTGTTGTTTTTTTTTTTTTTTAAACAATTCTAGAAAAAATAGGTCAGGTAGCAGTTATGGCTAAAATGAGTTTCTGGCCTTATATATAAGCTTTTATTACAGTCTATAGCCAGGTATCAATCACAAAGGAAAATGTGATAATTAAAGCCAAACTGTCCCCTAATAAAGGAGGGCTTGTAGCAGGCATCTTCAAATGTCTAACCACCAATTTGGCTGAGTGACACAAGTACCTGACAATCACAGAAAAACTGTGGATACTACAAAGCCTAAATTCAGGTTTAGGACTTTCATTTCCTAGCTACTACTCGAGGGCTTGGTAGAAAGTATGATGGTAACATGAACATTTGGTTAGTCTCATGAGAAATATACAAAGGCATATATGAATCTGAGTAAGACCACCCTATTAGAAAATTTTAAAGGAAATGTAGGAGGCAAAAAGAGGACAAATCAATCTTAGGGTCAAGCAAAAGCACTACCTCAAAGGTTTTCAGAAAGGTCACCTTACCTTACCCACTGGTCATTCAACAGTGATCTTTAAAACACTATCAGTCATGGAAGACTAATTTTTTTTTTTCCAGACTGAAAACAAAATGCCTAAAGAGGACACAAAATACTGTCTTCAGTTTTGTAAAAGATATATGCTATTTTTAGTTTCCGCGTAGATGTGAGGAAAATCATACTGCGGATAATTACATAAGTAATAACGTTCCATCAGAAGCCATATGTTTAGACTTAAATATTTTCCCTCCTAGGTTTCATCTTCAAGTACTGAGTAGCCCAAAGATCCCATGCATCTAAAGTCTTAAGAGAGTATAGAAGATACATTTTACTCTAAAAAGAAAACCCAAATGAGGAACCACCACCATGCTTCAAAGCAGAGCATATGATAGAAAACAGATAACCTGAGAGATAGCATATGCTAAGTACCACTCCTCTCCCCCCAGAAAAAAACCCTCACAACTGCCTTAAGTATTTCCAGATCACACCAAAGCTGCCATTCAAATTGCATGGTCAAATCTGGTCTACGTTTCGTGTGAGATGCATACCAGCACGAGAGTTACAGAATTTGGACTTTTTGCTGTTTTATTAGCACTGCCCTCAAGACAACTCAAGTCTTATGATTGGACAAGACCCCTCTTATTCCTCTGCCAACACATGGTTTTACAAGTCAAATATTCCAGTCCAAATCTCATGCTCCCCCTTTGCAAAGGGCCTTGCCAGCTTTTCTCTTCCCTCCAGATGCCTAACGTGGCGTAGTTAGTTGTTCTTTGGGAAAGCAGCAGCTGGGATCCACGGGCTACCGCAGCACAACTGAGGACTTGGGGCCCCACAGGCCACAATACCAGCAATGCTCCCCACCTCTGCTTCTGTTCAGACTTTGTCGCCTTACATTACCAGATCTTTACCCAAAGACCCCTCTCCTCAAAATCATTTCCTATGTGCAGCATAATCTTCTGGAATGACACGAATCTCTTTGCCAAAGGTCAATATTCTCAGTGGTTCTCAGATCAAGTAAAAATGGCACACTTCCTAATTAAAGACTTCTAAATACTTACACGTGGTTCAAATACCTTCCTCTATTTCAGGAGCGATATACTGCAACCCAAAGTAGAGGCGTCAGGCTGAGACACATGGATTTGAATCTGTTGTTAAATCACAGGGCTTGGGTTATTCAATTAACATTTCTCAAGCTCGTTCTCCCCCCTTCAAAAATGGAGATAGTAAGAGAAATCTCAAATGGCATATACTACAGTCCGTAAGTATAGAAGTGTTTAATAAATGTTAGCTCTGTGTCAAGTACTATTGTAAGTACTCCACATAATTAGCTCCATCCACATAACCACCCATCCGAGCTAGCATCTGTTTTACAAAGAGAGAAACTGAGGCAGGAAAAGGGTACGTGGCTACCCAAGGACACCAATTATAATGGATGGGTTAAAAACGGGAACCTGAGGGCACCTGGGTGGCACAGTTGATTAAGCGTCCGACTCTTGGTCGTGGCTCAGGTCACGATGTCACGGTCCTGAGACTGAGCTCCTCATTGGCTCTGGCTCCGTGCTCAGCACAGAGTCTGCTTGAGATATTCTCTCTTCCCCTCTCACCCTCCCCCAACTCATTCTCTAAAATAAACCCTTTTAAAAAAAAAAAAAAAAAAAAAAAGGAGCCCAGGTGTGTCCGTAGAACTCCTCACCCTTCAGGACACCTTGTCTCACTAAGCACACGGTATCACCAGTCTGTTCACAGCACCAGCCACACAAACGTTTTCCTACCCCAACCACACTCCACCCTCCATCATGCGGATTGTAAAGGCAATACTTTTTTTTTTTTTTTTTTTAAGATTTTATTTGACAGTGAGAGAGGGAATAGAAGCAGGGGGAGTGGGAGAAGCAGGCTTTTCCTGCTGAGCAGGGAGCCTGACATGGGGCTCAATCCCAGGACCGTGGGGCCATGATCTGAGCCGAAGGCAGAAGCCCAACAACGGAGCCACCCCGGCGCCCCAGCAAAGTCAGTACCTTAAGAAAAACTCAAAAAAAAAAAAAAAAAAAAAAAAGGATAAGAATGTGAGGGATTAACAGGGTCCCCCACGTTAAAAAATAAGAGCTCCCTTTAGAGAGTTTGGCAGACCATTTTATTAAGCAAAAAAGTATCCTTCTGCGAGTTTAATGGACGCAAAAAGCATCTGCGACTCAAGGGCCACTGGTCCCATGTTGGGGAAAGTCTGTGACCCTCCCCTCAAAATTAGCATTTAGAAATCCTAATCCCCACGGTGAGGGTCTATGAACAAGGAAGCATGCTCACAATACAGAGGTTCTGCCTGCTCTCTGATCTTGGACTCCCAGGTCTCCAGAACTGAGACACGTTTAAGTCTCGCAGATTACAGTAAGTATCCTATTACGACAACCTCGGCTAAGACACCCCACAGACAGTACATACTGGACTTCAAGTAGTTTCACTTCCTCTGGTGGCCATTTAATAAGGAAGAATGACAAAGACAAGAATGGCAATCTTTCTTCCCTAGTGCCCAAAACAGATTAAATAAAGCAAACACAGAAACTAACTCAGGAGAGCTGCAAAGAACAGGGCCCAGCTTCGGCACACGGAGGATGTGGGGTGCCTGCTGTGTGTACAGTGGACCCGCGGAGCAGTCCTGACGGCAAGCCTGCCACACAGTAAGGCAGCAGGTGCTACCATTGGCTTGCAGACGACCGGGGTATCAATGCCTTGAGGAGCCAGTCTCCAAGCAAGGAAGCAGGGCTCAGCAGAGAAGTCAAACAGAGCCAGGAAGAATTCTCAGTGCTCCCTCAGGCCTTGACGCAGGTCCTTCCAGATGAATTGAGGGACTTGACTAGAGGCTGCTAGAAATTTTTAAGCGAGCTGGGCAAATTTCATCTTGTTGCTTATTAGAATCAAGGGAGTTTGGGAAAATACCCATGTTGAGGCCCAAACCCCAGGGATTAATTAATTGGTGTGGGACAGGGTGTAGACATCCCCATTGTTTTTCAAAGCTCCCCAGAAGATCTAACGGTCAGAAATTCAGAACCACAGCCTTGGGCTGTTGAAGTCCGGAGAAATTGCTTATGGTCCTTTATAATGTGGGCGCTGAGAGTCATTAATGGATATACAGAGCTGTTATAAAGGAATTGGATTTATCTTCTAGAAAGTCTACTATAATGCAGGCCACAGGTAGTCTTTCCATCCATTTACTCAAAAATATGGAGCCTCTATAATTAAGGAGGCACAGTCAGATGGGCAAGGCTAAACATGCTGGCTCTCCTGTATAGTGATGGAAAGGCCAGAAAAATTAAAATACCGTGCAATAGGTAGAATATAAATATGAAGGATATAATGGGAGTAGAGCATTATGAGACCCAAGTTTTGTGTGCACAGCTAAGGTATCCTAACCCTTCCAGGATGAAAAGGATTCTGAGCCTACAAGGGAAGCTCTGGTAGTCACCAGGCCAGCTAGGCAGTAGGTCATTCCAGGCTTGCGATAACTTCATATCCTGCGTCTGGAAAGTGATGCAGCGAAGACAGGAACAAGGGCCCCTGTGGGGACCTTGTCATCAAAGCTAGAAGTGACTGCACTGAAGAGCTTCAGTTTCACAATGAAGGTAAAGGGGGGCACCTGGGTGGCTCAGTCTGTTAAGCATCTGCCTTCGGCTTGGGTCATGATCCCGGGGTCTTGGAATCGAGTCCTGCACTGGGCTCCCTGTTCAGCGGGGAGCCTGCTTCTCCCTCTCCCACTCCCCTTGCTTGTATTCACTCTCTCGCTGTGCCTCTGTCAAATAAATGAAAATCTTAAAAAAAAAAAAAAAAAAAAAAAAGGTAATGGGACACGACAGGCTTTAAAAATTGAGCTGACGTGATCAGATCTATGTTTTAGGGCAGGGAAGGTCGGGGAGGCAGAGTCCACTACTTTAAGGGTAGAACTGTGCTGATCAATTCACTGCAGAAGAGTGAAAATGATCTGACACCACTAAGGGAGAACAGAACAACGAGCAGACGGAGCAGGGGAAGCACATGAATTCCTGAAAAATGTGATTTCAGGCATTTGGGAAAATAAAGGTGGATCAATTTCATTCTTACGTTAAAATAATATTCCATCAAGACTAGGTCAGATTTCTCCAAGAATGGTTTAAAATACAAATTTGACTAGGAGGTCGCTTCAACAGGTCAAACTCTCCAACCACATAATGATCTTAGTATGTGTTAAGGAAGAATTTGCCAGATTCTATATGGATTCCGAATTTTACAACTTGAGTAAATCTTGGGAAGAACATTACAACCTACATCTCAAAACAATGAACAGCATTCTTAATGGGTGGAAAACCGAGGACAATCCCAACCAAGAGTATCACCTTACCACTGGGTACTACTTTCTATCTTGAAAAGCTGAATTCAGGAGCTTCCGGGACATAAGGGAGTTCAGGAAGTTCAACAGATACAGCTCGACTTGTGAACAAATAACTTCTGAGGAGTAAAATCGTTTGATGTAATAGAAAAATCCAGTGGCAAAAATAATCCCAGAGTAAAATACAGGAGAAGTTATCTAAGATTCAGAGTCCACACAAGGAACATCTTCACCGAGAGATTTAAAGTGTAAAGACATGGAGAAACCCACCATACATTTCTGGAAAGTTGGACATTGGTTCTTCACAAATCCACATGCTTAATGCAAATCCAGTATATACAAAGCACTCTTCTACACCTAGATGAGACACTTAAACCATGTAAAATGACAAGACAATCAAGGCGAAAATGTACCCTCTTGATACGACTTTACAAGGCAGGGAGAAGACAAAGAATCCATGATCTTCAATACATAAAACTTTTGTATGTCACAGATGCCCCATATGAAATAAGCAAAATGTTAACTTTATTAGAATTAGATCAAGCAGGAGAGAGAAGACAGGAGTAATTCACAGGAATTAAATACTTCTAAAATGTCCAATTGCTCTAGTAATAAAAAGAGCACACTGAATAAATTATTAAATTAACTAATACTTTAAAACTAATGCTCACGGGCTCTCTGCTCAGCAGGGAGTCTGCTTCTCCCTATCTGCCTGCCTCTCTGCCTACTTGTGCTCTCTCTGTCAAATAAATAAAATCTTTAAAAAAAAATTGTAATGCTCAGTGCTGGAAAGGATTTGGTGCTATGGGAACTTTTAAACCTAAATGAACACAAAAATTGGCAGCTGGCATTTCTGAAATGCTATCTGGCCTAAGACCTACATATTGTGTGTTCTGCTTAAATAAGCAACTCTTCTATAATCAATCCTAATAATTGGTTCAAAAATCGGTGTTCATTTACTGAGTGCTGCTCTTAGGGACAGCACCAAACTGCTGACGTGAAACACTGTTTCAACGTCAATGCTACCTACACTAATAAACCTAGCTGAACTACGGTGCATGAAACACCATGGAAAGAGTGGCTAGAGGGTACATCTGGGACACAAGAACAGAATCCAGCCCAGAGACCTGGAAAACACATCACAAAAGAAACATAGGATTCATACTGATTCTTTTTATGTTTACACATCCTAAATGTTAGAAAATGAACAAGTCTTTCTGGCACTGCTTTAATATCAGAAAAAAGGTTGGCATATAGAATACTTTTTAATCTTTACTACTGTAGCAAACTACTTCTCTGTGACAGCACTTCACATTCTCAGTCCACTTCCCCTGTGAAGCTTTCCTTGAATCACCTTTTACATTTTAAGGGGATGAAGACAGATCAACAGTTTTGCTCTGATGTTTGGCATTCACATTTTCCTCCACCTTGTTTGTTCTGCATGCTCTGTGGATTATAAACTTAGGTTTGCTTAGTTCTGTCTCGTGCAAACTTTGTGTATTATAGGTCAAATTTTTTATTAACAGACTGTAAAAAGGAAAAAAAAATCAAATAGCCAGGAAAATCAATGTAGTTCAGATGCTGAATTAAAGTCTTGTAAGCATTTTAGATTTAAGAAAATAACTCTTCAATTTCATTTAAATTTCAAGCACTACATACTGTCATATGTATTAATCTCTAAAAGGTAGGTGTAAATTATTGAAAACTGCTTTTGAATATAAAAAACTGGCTGAAATGTATTCAAGTCTTCCTATAAAAATAAAAATACACACTCTGGAAACATACTAGCTGACAAAAAAGCCTTCTCAAGCCAATTTCTTTCAAAGCTAAAAAGCTATTTTCTTTTCTAAAAATGGAACAATGTGTTAGCACAGCTTATATTTAGCAGGAAGAACCAGAACCATTTCCAAGGCAAAGTTAGTTAAGACTCCCTCGTTTCTAGGTCTGAATTTTTCATTTATTTTCATATTCCTTTGTTTAATCAAAGCGTAAGGTTATGCATTTTCTACCAACTATGGTTTAACCACTTACCATAACCTTTGCTATAGAATAGGTCTCTTATCAATCCTGCAGTGTAATTTCACATTAGATATTCTCTTTGATCCTAAAATTATTTAGAATAATGTTTCATTTCTGTTTGGCTAGGATTTTTGGTCATTTCAAGCTTCTAGTTTAAATGGATTTAGGAAAGCAAATAAAGACTGAATTGTTTCTACTTTTTAATACTAATTCAACTTTCTTCGGAAGGCTACAACATAAGTATTTCAGGTATTGTTTTTTTTATATATGGGGTGTGTGTGTGTGTGTGTGTATCCATAAGTATTTTTTATCAGCAAGCTTTTTGAAGGTGATCAATAAAAATTGGGGAGATCTGACCATCTGTTATATTTTGAGAGAACTATGGTAATGTCTCTCAAATAGGACTTCCAGAAGTTTTAGTTTTTATAGATTCAGTTGCTACGTTGTTTTGCATTATAAAAGTTCAATGACAATTATACTCTACACATGCTGTACCTCTGATCCAGGAGTGATATGCAAAATATTCAACATAGAGTACAGGAAAATATCTGAAAAGGCTGAGATTTTATTATTTGCAAGGTAACAAATAGGTTTGCCATTATTTTATAGATACTGGCACAGGAGAGGAGACTCCTGGCTCAAAGATTAAAAGAGATTATTCACAACACAAGTTAGCATTAGCTTCATGTTCCATGGGTCCTCCTTGCTAAGTCCCATAGAGGTGATGCAGGGTAGCTTGATGCAAGACAGTTGCATGCGCAGTGGGTCGGTGTCAGAGCTAAAGAACCCTGGAGTTTAGGAAATGTGGATTTTTTTTTTTTTAAGATTTTATTTATTTATTTGACAGAGATCACAAGTAGGTGGAGAGGCAGGCGGGGGTGGGGGTGGAAGCAGGCTCCCTGCTGAGCAGAGACCCTGATGCGGGGCTCATCCCAGGACACTGAGATCATTACCTGAGCCAAAGGCAGAGGCTTAACCTACTGAGCCACCCAGGCGCCCCTGTTTTGTTTTGTGTTAAAGGAGCTGCTTGCACATCTCTCCAAACTTCCTCCCAGGAGGAGGAAAGACAATACATTTATTACTCTGGTTAGGAAACAAAGTCTCCCTCTGTCACACAGGGCAGATTTTTTTTAGTACTGCATTTTCTTCTTACCTTTAATTTAACCTACTTGCACCTATATTTGCTTATCCCCATCAAGAATCAACTCTGTATGATCTTCCCCCTAGTAAAATATGACTGTAAACAAGGTTTTAATTTCCCTTCTCCACCAGCCTCCTGAAATTTACCGAGCTTAGACTCCTGATACTTTTTTCAACACAAGAGCTCTTGAGTTTTGAAAGCCCTTTCCTCACAACTGTATTACGATTCCCAGCCTTCTTATGAAGTAGTATTTCAACTTTTATGATAAATTTTACTAATTTCAGTGGTCACTGCCGATTCTTCCATTCCACCTCCAAGTTCCTGTTAGGATTTCTTTTCCATTTGGGTGGAGTACTTTTTCTCAAGTTAAAAAAAAAAAAATTCTAGTGAAGTTAGAAGAGCTTATAGTTCTTAGACCTGTAAAACAACAAGTTCTTCCTCTCTACAAATGGTCTCATTCAGCTATTGCCACAACCAACCAGAGAACTCTAGTAAGAAGTATGTTCTCACTAGTCTTCAGCTGGGGTAGCTCTGCTTCCAACTACTGGTCAACCAGGGTGACTCTTCTACTGGTCTCACTCTGGGACGAGGCTGAGGAACAAAAGGTACATGAAGACGTTCTTCTCATAGTGGAAGCTGGTAGCTCTCAGAAGTCCAACCCCAACCTGGTAGCACATTTCAAACCTCTGCTCAAGGAACACCCCAAACACTGCATTTGCTGAAATCAAAAGCCAAGCTCAAAGCAAAGGGGCCAGAGAGTAAACTCTGCCTAGAATGAGAAAGAAAAGTGAGTATTTGCTAGACACGCTGAACTAGGACACTGGTCTACAATATACAATGGACTGTGAACCTTGGTTCACATCCCCACCCTGCCCTACCCTTCTCGGTCTTCAATTGAGTGTCCACACAAAAGCCATTGCAGCAAGGGTCCCATTTGTTTTTCAGAACAGTCTTCAGTGAGTCACACAGGTAGAATTAATTGATACATGATCATTTTGTTACCCTGTGCACCACTCCATCACCCACCCATCATGTCTCACTATCCTGCTACTCTGAAATTACAGACTTACTGAAGCCTTTTGGGTGAAACCCACCCACTGACTAGTCCCTTCCTGGGAAGTCCCACTGTTCCATGTTGAATCATGGGCTAGTCAGCACTATTGGACCTTTCTCCTTACCCCACCCTGTCTGCTGCAGAACTGCTAGAAATTCCTCAATGGCTTAGGCTACTGAGTGGCATCCTTCCATGTTTTCTTGTTATTATTTGTTTGTCCTTCCCATATTTTTAGGAGAAAAGAGGTGGGTTGGCTCAATTTATCTTGAGGTCAGACACAAAGACTGATTTTAAATCTACATATACAGAGTTGTAAATAAACCCCTACATATCACACAATCTTGAATTTTTTTTCCTGCTTGAGTCCATACTCTTCCTCACTAATCTTCATCTAGTCTTACAAAGAAACTCAGAACACTTCTACCACAAGTACTAAAAATTGATACATCTTTGGCTATTTTTCTCCATATTCAATTATGTAGATACAAATATGCAAACAACATAAAATACACAGGTATTTTAAGTCATAATTGTTTTATGAGAATGGCAAATTACAGCTTTTGGTAGCCTACATTTCAACCAGCACAAACAACGACTCTCAACCAGTACATCTCCAGAGAAATCTCCCCTCCCAAGTAATCTGATTTAGCTCTGAGCCCTTCTCTTAGGACCTGCAGACTACTACACGATACTTGGCCATGCCACAATTCATATGGCCATTCCTCTTCTGACAGTACTAAGGTTGTTTCCATTTTTGTATCTCTACAAACAGTATAATAACCATTCTCACACATGTATCCTTACTTAAGGGGTACTTTTATTCTAAAGGGTAGCCCCACATGTGGAAATACTGAATTAAATTTTTTACAAGAATATATTAAATTTTAATAAATCACTCTAAGATGTCACAGGAATACCCTTCCTGCCATATCCATGATAACGTATTATTTTAAAGTTAGTAGTCTTGAGGGGCACCTGGGTGGCTTAGTTGGTTCGGTGGCTGACTCTTGATTTTGGCTCTGGTCATGAGATCAAGCCCTGCATCAGGCTCTGTGTTGGGTGTGGAGCCTGCTTGAGATTCTTTCTCCCTCTCCCCCCACTCTCAACCCCACTCCTTCTCACTTTCTATCAAAAGTTATTCTGATAAGTAGAAAGCAGTATTTTAATCTGCATCTTTTCATCAATTTGTTGATCATTTGGATTTGCTCTTCTCTGATTGTCTGTTTCCTTGCTCATTACATGATCTTGTCTATTATCAGGTCCTTCCACATAATTGAAATAAATACATCATTTGTACTATATTTGCAAGGTGGGGAATGGGGGTGATTTTCCCTATGGTCTCTTCTGCTATTGAGAGAATTTATCTTTTCAAGTCGTTTTCTCTTATGGCTTGTGCTGCTAGTCTTGGTTATAAAACCCTCTACTACTCTGGACTTTTTATGTCTTATTTCATTTGTTATTTTATCTTAATATAAAAATTCTCATTTCCTTCAATTATGTCAGTACCATTCAGTAAAGAATATCCTTTCCTAGTACATCCTTCTCATAAAAAATTATCACCATGTGTTAAATTCCTTTCTACTCAAGTAATTTTTAATGAGTATTTTTAAGTTATTCCACTCACCTAAACTGTTCTCAGCACAATACTGTACTGATTATACAGAGTTTGTAGTACTGTATTTAGAGAATACTCCGAGTAAGCCAATTTCCTACTCAGTAAATTTTCTATCCAAGCACTTGTTCTCCATAAAACATTTCTTCCAATTTAAAAAATAACCATGTTGGGATCTGAAATGAAAAGGCTTTAAATGTGTACACTGAGTGACTTGATATTTGTTGGTATTGAATCTTCCATCTTAGGACAATGAATTTGTTCAGATCTGATTTTATGTTGGGAAAAACTTTGGTTTATTTTCACATATGTAGGTCTTGTGCTTATCTGGAATTTGTCACTAAAATATATGGTTCTGTCACTCTAAATTACTTTTTTATTTCTAGATGCTTAGTGTGTAGTGCAGACCACTGATATTCGGGTATTTACTGTGTACCTGCCAACCTTATCATATTCTATTTTTTACTAGACTGAGTTTTCTACATTTAAAATTGCATCTCTCAGTAATGGGTAATGTCTTTCAATGTCTTTGCTATTTTTACTTTTCTATTTACTAAGATGTTCAAGTAGTATTAGATAACCTGGTTGTTACTGAAACTGTACTAGTAACCATTTATTCTAAAATTTTATCTAGTGCTTTTAAATTAGTTTTCATTGGAAAGAACTTATGAAGTTCTAGCCCATCAGTATAGCTATGAAGTATTTGGTGCTGGCGGGGTGGGGGGGCAGGAGCGGTAGGGTAGCGTGGCTGAGTTATGGACATTGGGAAGGGGTATATGCTATGGTGAGCACTGTGAAATGTGTAAGCCTGATGATTCACAGACCTGTACCCCTGGGGCAAATGATACATTATATGTTAATAAAAAATAAATGAACCAAAAAATAAATTAAAGAATCTTAAAAAAAAAAAAAAAAAAAGTAGTAGTATTTGGTCCTCTACACCAAACATGAGGACGTAATGGATTACATGTATGGCTTTTCTGTTTTTTTTTTTTTTGCTTTATAGTTTAACTGCTGTTTTGTGTCTGTTTTTAACTTGTCAAAATAAGCGTCTTTATTCAGTATCTGTTCTTTCCTATCCTCAACCCTACTCACTTTTTCCATTAAAACTGCTCTGATTTTGGATTTTCTAAAATGGTAACAATGATACTTCATTTTAATGTCTCTCATTCAAAAGTTCTTAAAACCACTAACAATGGCAATAAGCCATAAACAGGACCTAGCTTGGTTTTACTCTTCTAATTAGTCTCATATCTGGCTTTAGTTTTGTAATCATTCTGTTCATGTTTAATACAATGATTAATATTTTAGTCCTTTATTCTTTTAGTTATTTTATGTTGTAATTTTTATTTTTATTTTTAAAGATTCGTCAATTTCTTATCTACCCCCCCCCTTATTAATTTGGACATTCTACATTCTTCCATTAGTCACCTTCCTCTTCCCTGTTCTCAACCAATGATAGGGCTCCATTCTTTGAAAACATTACATTCTTTGAAAAATTACAACTACTTCCACGAAGATAAACGGAGTTCTCCCTCTGCGACCTTCTCTTTACTCTTTCACACCCCTGGTAAGCTCAGTGTGTGTTTGGTTTTTAATTTCCCCTCAACATTCCTGTGATCTTTTCAGAATGCTTCCACTTCTCTGCCCACCATTCTCAACTTTAAAGTTGTCTGATACAGTTTACTTTTAGGTTTTCCAGGAAAACTTAATGTGTCCCTATTTTGCACTTAAGTTACAAAATTCCCATACAGCTATCTCCATCCATTTAGGTTTAATTTCCAACTATCTACACACAAATATGTTACGGTTTATGGTCACTATTTGCTCTATCTTGAGCTTCCTGTTCAGGTTCATTTAGAATTTGCTTAGCACCTAGGTTATGTATGGGTCATTCTCTGAATTTTGCATATCCTCAAGCATCTTTCATGTAGGCAGGTAAGTTACATAAGTTGGTAATAGGATTCCGGGATTCTGGTCCATTCCTCTCAGTAGTGTGTGGTTATCCCCATCTCCTCTTTTCCTGACTTGCAGATGAGAAAGCCAATGCCAGGCTGGTTCCCACCTCCCACTGTTTTCTAAAGTAAGTGGATTTTTTTTTTTCCTCCCAGGAACCATCTATAGCCTCGGAGAACATATTTTTTACCAGAATAAGTCTAGACCATAGGTCTTTATCAGGTGAGCCTGGACCTTAGTAAGCCATTTATATTTGCTGGCCCAGATCAGGAAGACTGTTTACAATTACGTAATTCTCATGTTCACTATTTTTCTTTTTTCACCGTCACTAAAACTTGTTCCTTTCAGTTCAGACCTCCGGGATCTACTCTCCCATTCTATTTTTCCCCTCATGATTTTTATCTTTATATCATCTTTTAATACTTCTGTAATTTGAAATATTTTTGTACTCCATCTTCCAGAACACTAACTCAGGCCTCAGTAGTGACCAACATCCCTTTTATTCACGAAGTAATTGGGAATCACGCTTAAGATTTTTAGGTGCTGCAAATGAATCACGTTAGGTGTTTTTTTGTTTTTTGTTTTTGTTTCTTCTATTTTTAAGTATTTAACAGGTCTCCTGCAGTAAAATACTTCACTCCCAATTTGCTGAGATTTCCCTTTCCTGGCTGCAGGTTCTCTTACATAGATTCTTATCTCTTTGCTGGTTCCCGTCTGGTGGTTCTCTGATCTGGCTGCACATTAGATTCACTTGGGTGGTCAGGGAGTTGAAAATTCCTGAAGTCTAGGGCCTACTAAATAATTCCTGGAGCAGGTACTCGGGCATCAATACTTAGGTCAATTGCCCAGGTAAGTGTGACAACCAGAACCCTAACTTGGTTCTAAGTCACACCCATGCAAGCTCTGAAGAGGTTATCAAGCCCTTGCTGAGAGCAGAGGGAAGCCTCTTTGCTTTCAAGCCTATCATCCTCTACAGGCGCAAAAGCATGGATGACCCAGTCTGGCTATTCAGCCTCCTTTTGGGCTTTTGGGGGTCAGAGACATCCAGCACATTTTCATACCCCTATTCCTAGTAACCTTCAAATCTCTGAAGGCCAGGCTTTTCCCAGGATCTCTTCGAAGCTCATTATCCTGCGGTACCAATATTACTCTCAGAGCAAGGCTCAGATTATTTAGAGAAAGCCTCCAATTCTTTTCCTTGAAGCGCCACCCTTAAACTTGCTGCCCGTAGGTTCTTGTAGCTCAGAAGAGCCGGGTAACAAGGCTTTAAGGGAAAGAAAACAAACCCAGAAATACCCAGACCTTCAAACTATACCATCTGGGGAGGGATCATAGGGACTTTCACCTTTTACATTTCCTAAGTTATAGTCAAGATCTACATATAGGTTTTGTTCATTTAGGCAGTAAATTAGCAGCATGGGGGAAATACAGGTGAGAGGCCAGGGAGAATGGTAGGTCAGCTAATATTGAGCAGTAGAATGCCAACAGCAAATTTCAAAGGGGAGGGAGGATGATTAAGCAATCAAGAAACTAGGAGAAAGAGACTAATCAGAATGCCTGAAGCAAAGCCGAAATGATTTGCAAATAGATAAGCAACACCTTTATAGATTAGATTTATACCACAAGGCTGTTTAGCTGAAAGTGGGTGAGTAGGGAGTGGACATTCTTGTAGCACTTCTAGCATCTGTCAACGTTGGCAAGTTTTGCTTGTAAGAACTTAATTCTGATATTTATGGATTTAGCAGTGTGTGTGGTACTCGGTAGTGAGATAATATACAGCACAACTCTTATGAGTAATTTTGCCTTCTAATCTTCAGGTGTAAATGTTTTTACCCAAGTTGTGAGTCCCAGATTTAAGACAGGATTACAACTAGTATTTTCAGATCTTTACTCCATGGGAAGTAAAGAGCAATCAAGCATCACCAGATTCCACTTTTTTCTATAAAAGTGGTTTTGTTTTCAAACTGATTTTGGCTACCCTCTATTCAAAAGAAAACAAATTTAGGGACGCCTGGGTGGCTCAGTTGGTTATGCGGCTGCCTTCGGCTCAGGTCATGATCCCAGCGTCCTGGGATCAAGTCCCACATCGGGCAGGGAGCCTGCTTCTCCCTCTGCCTGCCACTCTGTCTGCCTATGCTCGCTTGCTCGCTTGCTCTCTCTGACAAATAAATAAATTCTTTAAAAAAAAAAAAAAAGAAAACAAATTTGAAATAAAAGCTCACACTGGAGAACACATGAAAGGAGAATCAAGACTGCTTATGATTCCATCTTCCCAGCCAAAATCATTCTCTCCGCTAAAAACCAGGTTGCAGGAGAATGAGCTGTTGGTATCTCTCACAGCCACACCCCCAGTGCTAGAGCATTCTAGGGAAGGCTGCCTATATGCCTGGTATATCAAAAGTAACTCCCTTAAGAATGCACAGGACTATTTGGAAACAATTCTTAATTCCTCTAAATATTCTCTGGGTAAGTCATTCCTAAAATAAAACTAAGCACCAGGAACAGCTCATGCTGTTACTAGTTGAGTGATTTGAGATATTTAACCTCCCTGTATCTCATGAAAGTTTCACAGGGTGTCTCTCCCCACTCAGAGGGAAAAGCCAAAAGTTTACCCATTTTTCATGCCATTTGACAGCAGTGTCAAGTATCATGAACTTATGCACACCCTTTCTTGGGGCATCACAGAAGGGTCTATGAAAACCACAGGCCTACCTGCTATTTTATTACAACACTTATGGATGATGTGTTCTCCAAACTGTTGGACTCTGTGGCCATATATATTCCAAAGCAAGGCCCAAATTCCAGGTAAATCAACAGTCATTTAAGTTCAAATGGCAGTTGGCACCAGGCATGTCACCAACACCTAACTCTGTGTCCAACAGCCCATCTGTACTGGAATATCCGGTATTACTGCAACCATTTGCTTCCATATCCATCTCCCCCAACAGAGCTCCCAAAGGACAAACACACATACCTTGTATCAACCTTAAGTGCCTAGTCAGTTACAGGGCCCCTGCTCCGGGCTCCCAACTGTGTGTCTGGGGCAGGAAAATGGGAGAAAATTCAAACCTAACAAAGTAATCACTTTCTGGGAAATCTGACATTAGCAGAGGATCCTCCGGGATTATCTTCCACCGCTCACAGAAATTCCTGTTAGTCTGGGGATGAGGCAACGCAGTACTGAATATGCGACCCCGCCCCCCCAACCCGCACTAGACACCTCTCAAGGTCCAACCACCAGCCTAAAACAGCTGGACAGGTGTTTGCACAGGCATGGCCAGTCTAAAGAGAACAAGGAGTCCCTGACAAACAGTACTCAGACTAGATGACAAATGTCCTTGGAGACTGAGCACACACTACTGAAGAAAGAAAAGTATAAATAACGAAGTAAAAATCTGCCCAGCCATTCATCAGGCTGAAGCAACAGACATGGACAGAGCCACCTTCTAAGTTAATAGGAAGTATTTTCCTCAATGACCTCCACTTTACAGTTACCCTTTACTGTAAATAATATAGGAAATAATATAATATAAATATATTATTTATTATTTAATATTGTATATGTTAATATAGAATATATTATATTATCTAATAACCTCCTTTGAGTGCATGTTTTCTCACTCATGATGAAACTTAGTTCTCTAAAATCAGACTATCAAAAATTCTGCTGTTTGAAATCCTAATGATCAGAATGAAGCATTTATTTCACTATTGCCTGGAGGATCTAAGTCACTTGGACAAATAAACCTGATTTACAATACAGGTGCAGAACTTCAGAAAGGTCTATGGATACATTTCACATCACTCAACTTTGTAGTTTCCAAGGAAACCGGACGTTGGTCCACGGTTAACCTATTTACACATCATCATGCTCTAAATCTATCGCAAAGTTTATTTACATTTCACCTAAACTTCACTCTTCTCTAGAATCCTGTAATAACTCTGTATTTTCCTTTAATTGTTGAGAAATTGAGTGGTTCCTCTGCTTTGTCATCTCCTTCCTTGCAAAGAATAAACATGACTTTGTTGTACAACATCTTTGTCCCTAATGGTTTTAGGCTGATCTGGCAATGGCAAGACCCTCGGGAAGGCTTTAGGTAACCACCCTTTCCATGACTGAGTTTAGAGTCTAGCAAAAGCTTATGAAGTCTGCTCTCCCCGAGGTCACAGGGCTCCACTTTGCCTCTTGTATTCAGTCAGACTTAGGTGGACTTGGTCTCCCCAGGGTTCAAGTCCTCAAACCATAACCACAATTAAGGAGTTGCCTGCTTCAGCAGTACAAACGATCCTGTATTTCACGAGCCCTTACTCTGAAGGCTCAAGGCACCCTGACTGTCATCATTGACAACAAAGGAGGAAGCAGAACTTGCCTATGTCCCAGGCCTTAAGATACTCCCAAGTCCAGAAGTCCTCAGAGATGCAAAGTGTCCAATGGCAGAGGCAAGGATAACGGTGTTTCCAGGTCCTCAGGCTGGTTGCACTGGACCCGTGTGTGACAAAGAAGGATGAGAGTGTAGGGTGCCATCTGGGCTGGAAGGACGCGGAACGCCCACAGTAGCGTGGAGAGTCTCCTCGGGACTCCACGTTTTTATAACCCCTTTTCTGTCTGTCAGAAAGGCTGTCTTACTGCTTTCCTGGCCCATGTCCCCTAAGGCCAATACATTTCAAGGAAGGGTTAGTCTCTAATTGGTGCATTTACTCCCAAGTCCCAGTAATTAGTAGTGAGAGCTCTTACTTAACTGCCTCAACCACTTTAGAAAGCACTCAGAAGGCAAGGTCTCACAGGGGACGACTGCAATTGAACACAGAACATGCTCAACCATTTACTACAGAAGCAACGCAACCTGACCCCACACAGACTTAGTCCCCAAACCCACAGAACGTCAACACAAATCCCCCTGCTTCCACAGAAGAAATGCTTTAACTTATAGTAAAAATGTCTATAGATAAGTGTGTATATTCAATAAATCCCTTTCAAAAATTTTTATACATAAAACCTAGAAGCCAAAAGGAAAACATTGGTAATTTGACAAGATTTTTAAAAACTTGTGCATGGAAACACAAAACCAAACAAAAAAACACCAAACAAACAACAACCAACAAAACAGAAAACACCATTTATGAAGGCAAACTGTGTGGGAAAATATCGGCAATGCTAAGAGCTACAGAGCTCATTTCCTTCACAGAGCATGGACTTGACTACAGAGTTCATAGAAAATAAAAATGGCACTTAACCCATTTTCTTAGAAAAATAAACTGTAGGGTGCTAAAGGGTGCTTGGGTGGTACTGTCAGGAAAGCACCCAACTCTGGGTTTGGGCAAGTCATGAGCTCAGTCAGGGTGGTGAGATCAAGCCCCGGGTCAGGCTCCATGCTCGGCACAGAATCCGCTTGGGATGCTCTCTCCCTCCCATGGTTGGGCACGCACTCTTGTGCTTCTTTAAAGTAAGCTTTGAGGGCACCTGGGTGGCTCAGATGGTTGGGCCACTGCCTTCAGCTCAGGTCATGGTCTTGGGAGTCCCAGGATCGAGTCCCACATCAGGCTCCCAGCTCCACGGGGAGTCTGCTTCTCCCTCTGACCTTCTCCCCTCTTGTGCTCTCTCTCAAATAAATAAAATAGTAAAACAAAAACAAAAATAAAAAACCCAAAGTAAATATCTGAAAACAAAAAGCCATGGTGCCAAAGGAAGGAGTTAAAATGTATTCACCTAACAATAAAGAATCCTATCATGCAGGTTTTGGGGTTGTTTTTTTTCCAAGAAATATAGGTCCCAGTTTCAAAGTCTGCAATACGACTGTGGATTAAAAACAGAAGAACTGTCAGAGTAGATGAGTTTTCCCTTAAACGCAATTTTATTAAAGTTCTTCTCTAACTCAAGAAAATGCTCCTAATCCTCCCGCATCCAATTTAGTTTTTAAAATAAAGACTGTAGAAATAAGCGCAAAAATGCAAGAAATACAGCACTTTAAAATATCAAGACAAAGATTAAATGAACTCTTATGAAACATTTAACTTAATCCACATGAAACTGATTTTTTAAGTATCTACATCTAGTACTCTGCCCTTCATTCTTGAAATTATAGTTCATGAATACCAGCTAGGACTGATACCCGTTTAAAGACAGCTCTTAAAAGATACTCCAATGTCTGACTAGTTCTGCTTAATTGAGCTGCTACTTGAAAATTCACAGGCAGAAAAAAACGTAAGCCTTCTGTAGAAGCAAAGTCTCCCAGGAGCCCATCTCTAACTTTTCCTGGCTATCAAGCCTTAACACTAAAGGATTTAGGAAAATCAACTATGAGCAAGTACAAAAGCAAATGGGAGCACCTGAAGTAAAACAAAAGGGAAAAAGGTACCAATCACTTTAAATTCTGAGCTCCATATGCAGGGTGTCCACAGTGAGGCAAAGGTGCCTCCATTCTACCAGTTGTCTGAATTACTGTTCTTAAACACTGCAGACCATTTTGACCACAGCAGAATTATGAGACTATTCTGGTGGGATAAGAAAGTATAAATGACCAATTTGTAATACAGGAATTTCAGAGGCTGAAATTCTTTGACATCACAGAGAAATTATTTCACATAAGAAATTATTTTTCTACTTTGGTTTAAAATATTACCTAACTTTTAAACATTATAGAAACACACTGGGGAAACCAGAGATGGGAAGAGATGGTGTTCTTTTCAGAGATAATGCAAATTCTCAAACTTTACATTCTTCATCTCCCTTGGGTTATTTGATACTCAATGTCAACTAAATCTTGAGTATGTTCTGAATTGGGCAAAGGTAAGAGTGAAGGGTAAGAGTGAAACACATAGTGAGATATACCAGCATCTAGTAATTAACAGCATCTACCATTAACAGCATTAACAACAGCTTTTCAAACACTATCTGGAGAAAGATTATACAGGATGCCATTACCAAGGACATTGTGATTTACCAACTTTATCAACATATTTTATTGCTATTTATTCTCAGCATAGCAAGACAAAGAATTTTTATAAAAACAGGCTATCTTGGGGACGCCTGGGTGGCTCAATTGGTTAAGCGGCTGCCTTCGGCTCAGGTCATGATCCCAGCGTCCTGGGATCGAGTCCCACATCGGGCTCCTTGCTTGGCAGGGAGCCTGCTTCTCCCTCTGCCTCTGCCTGCCACTCTGTCTGCCTGTGCTCGCTCGCTCTCCCTCTCTCTCTGACAAATAAATTTAAAAAAAAAAAAAAAAAAAAAAAAAAAAAAAACAGGCTATCTTGGAAATTTTCCAGTTAAATTTTTAAATTAGAAAAAAAAGAACTCAATCTAATTATAAACCACAATCTAAATTCTGTATGTTCAGAATTGAAGTAAATTCTAAAGCATTTAAGCTTTAGAAATTACCAAATGGGCTGATTAAACCAAATAAATGTATCTTTATCTCAATGTTATCCTGAAATGATTTATATACATCTAATTATTTCTCAAAATCTGATGAAAATACATTTTATATTCATGTTTCATGCCCTAAAGGAACTAAATCAAGTGGCTACATTCATCTGTAAGCAACAAACCAAATCCCACGTATCACATTTGCCTTCTTATACTGAATATTAAAAAGAAATGAACCTAAAAAAAGGCAGACTCCGTGTCTATCAAATCACAATCTTGTCCCAAGTGAAACGGATTTCCAAATATACCCTCTGGTGAACAGAGATCACCATTCCTTTGGTAATAAACTGTCACAAAGTCCAGAAAATGTGTCATTTTAAACTACCTTTGTTAAAGTTCAATAGCCTTTATAGAAGCACCCATTAGATTCTCAAAGGTATTTAGTAGCATGAAATTATGGATTTCAAGTAAACTAGAGCTGATGTCTTTCAAACAGCTTATTTCATAAAGCAAAGAAACAGAAGCACAAGACAGGGAATCCTCATCTTCACAATACCTTCAAGAACATTTATAAAAGCACTTTAACTCCACAGTAAAGCTTTAACAAATGAATTATTTCCTTCCCTAACTCCTCATTTTAACTATCAAGAGTAAATAAGATCAGAAGACACTATGAACCTCCATGAACACACCATCTTCCCCAACTTAACCATCATTGCTTGTTCAAGGCTGGAGCTCACACTCACTCAGGCCCTGGGATCAAGGTAATATGCTCCTCTCCTTGATGGAAAGCCAAAATAAGTATATAAACTTCCCCACAAAGTTATCTAAGATAGGAATTACTAGCTGAAACAAGGATAAACTCTTAAAAGTAGAACCACAGCTACCTACATGTTATGTATGGCCTCTGTCTCTACATCAACCAGACACATGTCCTTTATTACCCCAAATCCTACGAAGCCAATCAAAAGTTAATTTTCACAAAGCTTTAGTCAATGCAAAATATTATAAAACCATCTTTCAAACCAAAGACTTGACAAGGATCTCTTATTAAATTCTACCACAGCCTCCAACATAAGCTTTTTTGGAGACCCAATGGTACTGGATCCCTTGAGAATTCCGTTTTATTTTAGACTCTACTTCATGAAACTTGTTCCAGGAAGAAAATAAAAGAGCTACACTATGGGAGGAATATTTGAGGTTTCCTGAGCTCAAAGATATTTATATAAACTTGTCTTAGAAAAATTCAAGCAGCAGGTAAGACAAGACGGGGAAGAGAAGTCTCCCCTTTGCAGAAAGTACTCAATGGTTATTTTGGGCAGCTAAGTGCTCCGGGCCAGCCCCCACCAAAAAAGCTCTCTATCAACAGCAAAGAGTACTAGAGCAATCATCTGTTCAAGTGTAACCCACATTTAGAAAAATGGTCTTCCTCTGTGAAAATGCTGGTCACATTTTCAGTCATATGATAAATCTAATGGCTTTGTAAACTAAATCAGGTTCAACTTCAACATCTTCCTACCATTCGACGATTTAGCACTTTAAACACCAACCCTGAGACACTGCCAATTTATCTGAAAATATTAACTATAAAGTAGTGGCCAAATAATTCAAAAAACTTTTTTTTAGAGAAGACAAAAATGTTTTGAATATAGCTCATTAAGTAAATGCATAACACATAATTAACCTAAAGAATTAAAATGGAGGGGCACCTGGATGGCTCAGTACGTTAAAGCCTCTACCTTCGGCTCAGGTCATGATCTCAGGGTCCTGGGATGGAGCCCCACCTCGGGCTCTCTGCTCAGCAGGGAGCCTGCTTACCTTCCTCTCTCTGCCTGCCTCTCTACTTGTGATCTCTGTCAAATAAATAAAATCTTTAAAAAAAAAAAAAAAAGAATTAAAATGGAACCAAATTAAACAAAAATCTTTTCATCAAAAACCCTGAACAAGGAGATAAATTTAACAGTGGCATTTAAATTTGTTAATATGTGCCTAACAATCCAACTCTTTAAGAATATTCAATTATTTACTTTCTCTTCTAGAGGATTTGGTTTAATGCCTAGTATTCACTTGTCCCCCAATTGATACATTTATTAGTGTAGGAGAAAAGTCACTGAAACTCAAAATCAGGGGAAATAAATCTACAGCTCCTGGCCGTGCCACCTACAAGCCAATGAACCTTGAAAAAGTTGCCTCTGGCTTCTCCATGGTAAATACACAACACCTAACATTCCCTTATCGTGGGAAGTACACACTATCACATAAACAGTGCCCCATAAATACAATTTACACAGATTATTTCTCTGTCTACAGTCTAGTTCAATACCTGGAATATATTACACAGTCACAGTAAATGAACAGACACACGCAGAGCCATGATACTAGTTCTACTCTTGTTAAACATTTGATTCCCAGGATGAAAAATACTTTGATAAATGCGGTCATGTTGGAAAGTTTAACATCTCCAAGCACAGTGCTCAATCTGTCAGAGTAAGTGAAAAGTTTTTACTTCACAGATTAATACTTTTTAAAAATTAATATGTACCCTTTACAAATATTCATCAAATGCCAGGAAAATGACTCTTCAACTTTAAGACTCACATAAGTCACCTGGGAGTTTTTTGAGAGAGCAAGGGGGAGGGGCAGAGGGACAGGGAGATGCAGGGCTCCATCCCAGGACCCGAAGTCACGACCTGAGCTGAAGGCAGATGCTCAACCAACTGAGCCACCTGGGTGTTCCATCTGGGATTCTGGTTCAGTAGCCAGAAAAGGCCTGAGAACTTTTCTATCAAGCACCTAGATAACAATGTGCCTAAACCCACTAAGGTTTATGCCAGGAATGTGCAATTGGTTCAGTGTGAAAGAAATATCCTGGAGAAATCTATTAACAGATTAAATAAAAGCCATGTGATTATATTAAAGATTAAAAGGATCTAAGTCGTCTTTTGCTAATAAAATGTTTAGCAAGCAAGAAATAATATTCAGGTTTCTTCGTTTAGTAAGGGGTATTGAAGCGCAAATTCCTGTACAATATTTACTGAAACATTAAGTAAGCTCCCATTTAGATCGGGAAAAAGACAAGGACATCTAGTACCACTAATACTACTTATATACTTGAGATTTTAGTCAATGCAATACTACTAATAAAAAAACTTGCATTTTTAGAAAAGGTTTGTCTTTACTGGAAATCATAGATCTACATGGAAGAGCCAAGAGAATTAAAAAAAAAAAAAACTATTAGACTTTAGGAAGGATTTAGCTATATAGACTTATAACAAAATTTAAGTCTCATAATAGAAAAAAAATGCCTAAGTGTCAATATGGGTAAAATCTTAAAAGTTCACAGACTTCATAACCTGAGTTATGTTTCTATTATGGGAGAATCTATACCATGAATGCCAACTATCCCCCTGAAATTTCCATATATATATATATACATACATATATATACACACACACACACACACACACACACACACACATATAAAAGAGGCTAACTTAAAAGCTGAATTTGTAATTCATCTTCAAAGAAGAGAAAGAAATAGATGCTCAAAGATCTCTTTCTTTTTATAACAAGCTGAGGCCATTGCTGCCTCAGCAACTTAGCACTCCCTATTCTGCCTGAGATGCTCAACTTCATTTCTCTAACAGCTGGATGGGTCTCACTGGTTGGACTTCAGCTCAAAAACTTCCTTTGCTAACAGCATCGAGGTTCCTCAGAAAGTTGAAAATAGAGCTACCCTATAACCCAGCAATCGCACTACTGGGTATTTATTTACCCAAAGATACAAACGTACTGATCTGAAGGGGCATGTGCACCCGAATGTTTATAGCTGCAATGTCCACAATAGTTCAATTATGGAAAGAACCTAGATGTCCATCAACAGATGATTAGATAAAAAAGATGTGGTATATATATATACAATGGAATACTATGCAGCCATCAAAAGAAATGAAATTTTGCCATTTGCAATGATGTGGATGGAACTAGAGGGTATTATGCTGAGCGAAATAAGTCAATCAGAGAAAGACAATTATCATATGATCTCCCTGATATGAGGAATTTGGGAGGCAAAGTGGGGGGCTTAGAGGGTAGGGAAGGAAAAAAATAAACAAGATGGGATCAGGAGGGAGACGAATCATAAGAGACTCTTAATCTCAGAAAACAAACTGAGGGTTGCCGGGGTGGGGGAAGGGGGAGTGGAGAGAGTGGTTGGGTTATGGACATTGGGGAGGGAATGGGCTATGATGAGTGCTGTGAAGTGTGTAAGCCTGACGATTCACAGATCTGTACCCCTGGGGCTAATAATATATATTAATTTAAAATTTTTTTAAATAAAATAAATTTTAAAATAAAACAAAAAACTTCCTTTCCTGCTTTCATCTCATGTAGATTTGCACACCCCAGGTGTAGGTCTAGCCCATTATAGATCTCAAACCATAAGGATCTTGTTTGTTCCCGTCAACCTGCCTACTTTTTTAGCATTTCCATCAGAACATAAGCTCCATCGCTGAAGAAATCGCATCTCATCATCTCCAAGGACTGGCATGTCTGACACAGAGGTTTGTTCTTAGAAGAACATGTTCCTCAAAAACGGTTTTTTTTTTTTTTTTTTTTTTAACTATTAACCATCCAAAAGTCTAAGTGGTTGGTTAAATAGTTACACATGCTTACAATGGAATAACATACATCATTAAAATAGCATTGCTGACGAGTAGTTAAGAATAGCTGGTAAACTGGGACAATGCAGACCACAGTGCCCATATTGTGATCAAATTTATATATACAAAAGGATACAATCCTTACTACCTTTGATAAGCATTGTTTTTCCTGTTTATTTTAATGTTGTTTTCATTTCTGTATTTCTATAACCATGGTTTTTAATAAGGAAAACCCAATGTGTGTGCATTATTAGATGCATGAATTTTAAGGATATAGACCTCTTCACTCCCCAACTCCTTTATTACCTTACTGTACTGTATATGATCTCAAACACTAAAAATATTTACCAGTGAACAAGTCATACAGCTCAGTGCTGTCTACAGAAATCCACTTAATCCCTTATCTTGCTGCTTTAAACAAAAATCTTCAGGGAAATAAACACATATTGCTAGTATTTTGTGAAGAGTAATCACAATCTGGGAAGACCCACTTCTTTCTTTGCAAGGCAGGAATAAACACCTCTCTCAATTCCTGCCCGGGAAATGTAAGAGGAAGAGTAGGGAAGCCATCACTTTATTGTGGAGTCTCACCTGGGCATCTGCAAGAATGCTGGATTGCTACCACCATGACAGAGAACATGGTGGGAAAGGATGAGCTATATCAGAACCATGTATGAGAATGTGACACAAACCCTTCATCACAGTAACCTTTAACCACTAGATGGTGATCTTGTGGCTTCATAGTCCAGGTCTCTGACATCACTGGTCTCTTCAAGGGGGAAATGTTGGCTAAAGAAGGTACTCAAAATTCATCTTTAAGAGTTGTTTTAATTAAGAAAACCAGACATTGTTAACTGAGCATTATGCACTTCAAACAGAGCTATCATACGCAGTTTTAAATAACCAAGATGAATGCTTAAGTCCTGTTTCTTCCAGTGCATTTATACTCAAAATTTAACTGAGGTTGGGGGATGGATTACTTAAAATGACAATTCCTAGCCTTAGGCTTTCAGCTTTTGAACTCTGACCTGTTCTTTTTAACCAGTTTTTTTTTTCAACCAGTCTTGAATGGGGGGAGGGGATTACTACCATGCTCACACTAAGTCTTTTGCTCCAAGTAACTAACAGCTGTATTCTAGCCAAACGGTGGGAAAGGGCCATCAGTCCACTGTGGCCCCATGTTCCCAGCCACCACAATGCTCTTGCCAGTCTCTGACTGAGGATGGGACTGGACCCGAACTCGAAGTTTTCTTGAAGAAGTCTAGGGCAAAGTTTTAACGCTGACCCCGGCATTTCCTTTCCTCCCATCAGTGCACGGCACTGGCACAACTCTTCTCTAGAAGAGAAGAAACAGTGAACATTCTTTAAACTTTCAACTTCCTTTGAAATGGCTTTTTATGTGAGGCACCTGGGCGGCTCAGGTGGTTAAGCATCTGACTGGATTTCAGCTCAGGTTATATTATCTCAGGGTCATGAGATTGAGCCCTGCATCCTGCCTAAGATTCTCCTCCCCCCACCCTGGCACCCTGCCCCCAGCTCATGCTATAAAAATTAAGGACTTTATAAAACAACTTTTTTTTAAGGAATAAATTTTTTAAAGAAAAAAGATTTAAAAAAAAAAAAAAAAAAAAGATTTGAGGGACGCGTGGGTGGCTCAGTTGGGTGGACGACTGCCTTCGGCTCAGGTCATGATCCCGGAGACCCGGGATCGAGTCCCGCATCAGGCTCCCAGCTCCACGGGGAGTCTGCTTCTCCCTCTGACCTTCTCCTAGCTCATGCTCTCTCACTGCCTCTCTCAAATAAATAAATAAAATCTTAAAAAAACAATAAAAATAAAAAAAGATTTGAGATTGAGAGAGAAAAAAAAAACACAAGAGGGAGGGTCAGAGGGAGATGCAGACTTGCCTCCCCCACCCCCCTCACCCCCTGCTCCCCCAGCTTAGCAGAGAGCCTGATGTGGGAATCAGTCCTGGGACGCTGGGATCATGACCTAAGCTGAAGGCAGACACTTAACCAACTGAGCCACCCAGGAACCCTAAAATGACTTCTTGTAAGCCAAAACAAAGCATATCTCTAGATATTCACACACACACACACACACACACACACACACACACACACACACGAATTGGAATATAAACACAACCACAGGAGACTTTTTAACAGGCACAGACATAAATTATCTTTCAGGAAAACAGTTCTGATGTAATAGAATCTCTGCTCTGAAATCCTGTGCAGATGAATGGCTGACAGTTTTAGAATCACTGATATTTTCAGTTAAAGCCAAGAGATCAATTTACCATTTTCACAGATTTCTTCTAATGGCATTTTAAGGAAATGCCAAGCATTTTTGGTTTAACTACATATGGTATTGAGTCAATGAAGCAGAAAACACATAAGCTTTTCTTAAACTTCTGAATTACTGTGACTGAAGACTACTACTGTAGGTTACAATAGAGATGTCCCCAGAACACCATGTACTATGGAGGATCAGTTTCCCTGTATTTAATGACTGGACTGACATACCTGAAATTCTTATACACCTGATAGGATTTTTCTAGGTCTTGCCTTGAAGTCAACTATCCTTTTTCCCGCTATAATCCCTATGCTACCTCTAGAAATTCTTGTCACTTATTTACTGTTTCTAATACACTTAAACTAGAGAAGTATGATAGAACCTTATGGAAAACAGCAAGTAAACCCTAGGGATTAGTTAAGGAGCATTCTTATCCTCGTGTACTTCAGGAGGGCTTTGTTTTATTTATCAATGTCATCCATTTAGTATTAATTGTAGTTAACAATGGAACATCCAGGCCCAGTTTCTTGAGGGCAAAAGCTACATGATTCCTCCTTATTTCTCCATAGCTAAGACCCACCACAGGGACTTGCTAAGTATAGGAGAATTCCTTTAGTTTTTTTCTTCTTTCATACATTCCAGAGTAAAACACAATTTATCTGAACCTAATTTTAAACTATGCAGGCAGACATCAAAACCCTCCATACTTCTTTGCAAGTATCGTCTTCCAAATCTGTTATCCCAACAGATCATAGCCTTCTACCCTGTTTATGATTCAAGCAATTACTCTATCAGGACAGGTATCAGGAGAAGCCACAACGAAAGGTCTCAGAATTACCAAGGGTTGAGGAAAGCCAACACTAACAAGTGGCAACATTACACACTCCAGAGTTACAAGGAATAACAGAGCTGCAAGTTACAATGCACCTCTCATCTTAAAGACTCTTCCCCAAACAAAACAAAAAGAAGAGGAAAAAAACATGCATATGGATAACTACGGATTTGCTGCAGCCCTTCCCCTGCTTAAATGTGAATAGTGGGATAAAGAGACACAGGCATACTGACCCAGAACACTAGCGCTTTATGGAGGTTTTTTATGGCTTTTACATGTGAACTCTCCAACAAAGCAGTACTTTGTTTAAGTCAAAGTCATGTCTTTTTCTCTGTAGTATGTTAGAACACTGGATATGCCAACTGTTGCCACAGGATCCTTTCTGAAAGTATAATTAAGAGTTACTAACCCCAGTGACGTCGGGTTTTCAGATATTCTTATTGTGGCAGAGTCACGAGATGGAAAACTTGAATTGTCAGAAGCAACTCATAATGTAGGTCATTTAAAGATTTATAAATCAAAGCTACAAAAATATGTCCCACGCAATGGTTCCTGGGGATGTAGATTAGTGTTCCCTTCTGAGTAAATAAATCACTTTTGTGACCATTTCAGTTCTACACTGAAATAAATTTGCTTAGAACTGGCAATAAAAATTTGACCTGTCATTTCTTTTCCTACTACTGCACCCAAACTAAAAGAAAACACTATAACAAAGTGTTCTGATTGGGAAATAAAGGCCAGAATCTAGGAAGTATTGCCTAATTCCTCCTAGCGACTTCACTATATTGGCAAGGACAGTTAATGGATTTATAACATAAATGCTGCTTTAACACGGACTTAACTTCATGTGTCTATATAGCAAGTTTTCATCCAGGTTCCTGTCATCCATTAACAGCAACACTAATGATTTTTCTCTTGCAGCTTACCTAATATAGCAATTTCAGTGAATATAACACAGATTAAACCATGACTTCCTTAGGTTAGCACTAAGCATTTTTGCCAAAACTATGACTTACATTACCTTTTCCTCAACAGTTAACATACCTATACCTAAGTCGAGCAATCTGTTTAGCCTATTTGGAAATTGCCCGTCTTTACATTTTTATTGCAGGGTAGTTAACTTACAGTGTTGTGCTTTAGGTATACAGTATAGTGACTCGATTCTATGCATTACTCAATGCTCATCAAAAGTGGACTCAATCCCCTCCACCTATTTCACCCATTCTCCCCACTTCCCTCTGGTTACCATTTATTGTCTACAGAGAAGTCTGTTTTGTAGGTTTATCTAAAGATAGGCAATATTAAGAAGTAAAATAAGTCAGTTGGAAGTTTCATTCCTAACCAAGGTTAAAGACTGTTCATTTATGGAGAAGAGGGAGAACATGTTGGACAGCTGACCTTCTACTGCCACTTGGCTCCAAATCCACATTTTGCCTACTCTTAGAGAGCTGGCCACACAGAAGTCTTCCTCCTTTGCAATGAACATGGCATTGAACGGTCAGTGGAAGACGCTGGTGGGACATTGCAGGAGGAAGGGGCATTCTTCCCTGGTTCCAACCTGTCTGTGGTTCATGGCTTCTTGGTCCTATTCACCAGCTGTAAGCAGTGTGAACAGGGAACACAGTGCTCCACCCCACTTGTATGCCCCAGTTGTATGCCCCAGACTCTCAGTAGTCACAGCCCCAAACTTTGGCCCAATGAACACTCTACTATAATCCTCAGCCCTGGACATGGTACACCCTAGGCCTCACTCCACGTGGCCAGTGGGCATGCTTCCATTGCTAGAATCCTGCCTCCTTCTACCATCTGGGCACATCTGAGCCCCTAAGAAGCATTCCCTGCATACCAGCCTGAAGCTGTTTCTAATCTGGAGGAGTAGTTTCCCTGCTTGCCTGGCAACAATGGACCAGCACTGGCCTGGACAATTCCATAAACTTCAAGTCCACTGTGGGCTGTAACATACTTCCTAAAATGAGCTCTCACTTCTAGCCTTGGACAGGGGGCACCCTTCCTTTGTTGCTTCCTTAGCCTATTAGGTTGCTAAAGCTGCCATAACAATACCATAGACTGGCTTGAACAACAGGAATTTGTTTTCTGTTAATTCTGGAGGCAGAAGTCCAGGGTCTAGGTGTCAGCAGGTTTGGATTCTTCTGAGGCCCCTCTCCTTGCCTTATAGATAGTTGTCCTCTTTCTAGGTCTTCACATGGTCTTTCTTCCATTTCTTTCTCATATGTCCTCATCCCCTCTACTTACAAGGACACCAGTGAGACTGGATGTGGGCCCACTGTAACAGCTTTATTTTAACCTGGTAACACCTTTAAAGAACTTATCTCTAAAGAAGATGACATTCTAACACACTGGGGTGATTAGGATTTCACCACATGAATTTTGAGAGAGCACAGTTCAGCCTATGATACTTGGATTGGCTCATGTATCCCATTAAGGTATACTCCTTTGTGGTAAAGTGTTAATCTAAGTTTTTCTTGTTCAAATCACTTTTCAAGTTTCTGCCTCCAGATTGAACCCTTTGATACTTGGATGGTGCAGTCGTGTTTGGACTGGAACCCCACATTCTACATTAATGTTTAACTGTACCATTCCTATGGTTACATACCTTTCTGATCTAGAATTAAGTACAGTTTTACAGAATTCTAGTATTGTTGTGTTGACTTCCCTGCCACTCATTTTTTTTTTTTTTTAAAGATTTTTATTTATTTATTTGACAGATAGAGATCACAAGCAGGGAGAAAGGCAGGCAAAGAGAGAGAGGAGGAAGCAGGCTTCTGGCTGAGCAGAGAGCCCGATGCGGGGCTCGATCCCAGGACCCTGGGATCATGACCTGAGCCGAAGGCAGAGGCTTTAACCCACTGAGCCACCCAGGCG
>PISX010006436.1:0-97506 GCA_004024625.1 Mellivora capensis
TGCTATTGGCGATAACGTGAAATGTGATACAGCCATTGTCCATAATTTAATGTGAAATTAATCATGATGAATTCTATAGCATGCTACTGAAATGCCAAATTCAGCTGTTTTCTTTCTCTTCGGAAACAGAAGTTTCCGTTTTCCATATCAGATGTATATATTAAAAGTGAAATTATGCACAATCCTTTCTATCACGGACAGCCATCCTCGGTCACCGGGATAATCAGTGCTCACAGAGCTGCTCACAGTGCATTCGGTCGGCACGTACAAGCCTGTACCCACACAAGATTGACCAAAAAGTTTCTTTGCACATTTTTCTTTTCTCATAGTGTTTTCTGTATTACAGTTAAGCAGAGGAAGGTTAATATACTTGTATTTTTTTCCTAGTAGGCCTTTAGAACTTCTTTCCTGTTATTTCCCTTCTAATAGGTTGAACAGTTGAATATTCAGAGGTAAAAATTGTGTTTCTATGCATTAATGTGATTGAACAGCAACAACAAAAAGAAGTGCAATATGTTGGGAAAAAGTACTCCGCGGAACTCCCCGCCGCCCCATTACGTCATTGCAGAAGTGCCCTTTTGAACAGAGCCATAAAGAAATTTGTTCCAATTTCTTTATCGCGCAAGGCTTTTGCCTTACTGGGGTTGAACGATATTCTTTTCCTAATGCCAAAGCACCCCCTTCCCCAGGGGAAAAAAAATCTCTTTGGACAACTGGTTTTAAAAAAATATCCAGTCTTAGGGGAGGAATAAGCATCCAAAAAGTCACATTTTTGCATTGGTTTATGTTGCTTGATTAGACTATCTTCACAGAGCACAACCTTATGTGTTTATAGCTTTAATTTGTCTTGTGTTAATGAACCAGTGAAGTGCCTGAAGAGATGCTCACAGCTATCCTGTAGGACACGACTGCGCCGCTTAAACACTTTTTGGTTAATTAAAGGTGACTTGAATTTTAAACATGCTGATTTAAAAAAAAAAAAAAAAAAAACTGCTCCATTTGTTCATAGTAAATAATATTGTCGAAATTCTCCATTAGGGTTCCCACAAAGATTTCGTCTTAGACTTACTTCCTTACTTGTTCTATAGGAGTTTTTGTCATAAAAGAATCGTGGATGAGTGTTTTCGTTAGATCATTTGGCCCATCCATTCATCATCTGTTTCTGGTACAACACGTTAGGTTGCTTTCTTTTAGATTTTGTTCCAGACAAGAAAATAGAAAGGTGACTGTAAGCCTACAAACATGAGGCCATTCTGCATTTTTTGATCCCAGAATCTCGTGTGAGATCTTCCGTGTGAGGAAAAAATCACTAATATTTTTTAAGAGAGGGTGGTTCATTTAAAGATACTATTCAGAGAATTCATGCCAGATCTCTTCTGTTTAATTGCATATACCATATGTTGATTTTATTCGGCATCACGCTATACAGAGATGTATTAGCTGAAAGGAAAGTAGGAAAATGATGAAACATAGATGATAGCATAAATGTTCATTTGACATCCCCAACCTTAGAACTTTTCAAGTTGGGGATGTCTTTTATTCTTGACATCAGGGTTTGGTTCTTTTTGTTTTGTTTTGTTTCCTTTTCCTACAGTCCTTTTATTTAATAGCCCTCTGTGTTGTGCAGGTGACCTGTGTTACAGGATTAGAAATGATCTTTATAAAAGGAAAAAGAGAAATTCTTACAGAACACCACATGAGCTTTAGACCAAAAGGGGAAACAAGGTGTAAGTAACGAAAATGGCCACTTAGTTTTTGTCTTTTATTTTTTACCCCCAGAAATGTAAGTAGTTGGAGTTTGGGTTTTGGAAATATTTAGTGCCTTTACTAGATCTCTTTTCTAGCAAAGTTTCTTTTTAGCTCCGCATTGGTCTGTCTCCTCGGTAATCAGGAACTTAAGTCGACTTGGACCTATAAACAAAAACAAAACAATATATTTGTGAACCAGCCTAGAAAAATCGACTTCCGGGGGTGCTAGGGCACCCCCAGTAAGCTACAGCACGTGCAGCATTCCAGGGCGTGAATACCATTTTAAACAAGTTTGCTGGGAACCTTCTCTAACGCAAACTTGAAATTCTGATGTGGTTTTCCAGGGTGGTATTTTTTCAGAGTATTGAATTTACTATGTAGTAATTTATAGTATAGCTTTTTATATTAAAATGTGATATTTTTAAAAGAGATACCTGGTTCAATTGGTGTAACAACGTGATTCTATAGTATGCTAACCTATACCTGGGGGCTCACATTGTGCCAAACTTTAAACGTGCAAGTGTACTTGGAGGAAAAAAAAAAAAGCACACGCGAATGTGAGTTCTCTGACTTCCTTGCTTATCATGTTAAAATTAGTCTAACAACCCACTGATGTATATGCTTGATCGATGTCTATTTACTTCCCAGCTTCAGTAGTAATTCGTGATTTCTCAGATCACCGTAGGAAATACCTAAATACTCTCCCGTCAGAAGGCGACTCTGTTCTGGAAGCGGATTGCTTGGCAGTGGGAGTGGCCCGACAGCCGCCCCACTTGATCCTTCAGTTTAGACCCCCTCAGATGGACTCACGATAATCAGCAGCAAAGAGGCTTTCTGAGATGAGACCACTTGTTACCTTCTTTACCTTCTTGGACCACATGTGTTGTCTCAGTCCCAGGAAGAATCTTCATCCCATCTGGGGTACTTTTACCATACAAGATGGCTAATGTGGAATCCAGGCCATGGCCTTGGCCTTTAATTATGGCCTTAAGCCCAAATAATGGCAGAGCAATGCAGGGCTCTTTTAGAACAGGAAACTTTATATTAAAACCATATTTGAATCAGAGCCCCTATTTTAATTGTGTTATAAAGTCTCCTAAAGTTCTTAAATTCTTCTGAAGACTAAACAACATTATTCCAGAGCAGTGTTTTTTTTCTCCTCTTCCACCTTAAAGAGTTTTTTAATCCAAAAATCTTGGATTTTTATGCCATGGCAAAATAAAAGGATTGGCAAAAAATTAAAGATCTATACTTAAAAATAGTTCACCATGCATATATGACCATAAGATTCTTTTACACTCTTAAAGACAACTAGTTCATCAAGGGAAAAACAATAATAAATTTCAGTGCATGTGATACAAATGATTTGCACTGTGATAATAAAATGAGGTTTTCGTGTTGTGTTGTGTTTTGAAGACAATTCGAAATCATTCCTCTGAAAAGCAAGACCTTAAACTCTTTTTTATCTAACAGACTTTTCTTCTTTTCTGCAAATAGGCAGTCTTGCATGAAGTAAAAAGTACGCAACAATAATGATATATGAACAGTACCTGGAATTTTCTTGGTGGTGTAATTCCACAGCACCCTAAGAGACATGTGGCCCCTCAGTTCAGATCGAGTGCGAAGTTACTTAATTTGTCTCATCAGAACCCACTCTTGGTGGCCGTCATCTTTATCTGTGTTTCCCTACTGTATCCCTCTGGAGACTGAGAATCAAATTATGGAGTCTTTCCTCAGAACAGTACTGTAACATGAATGTATTCCTCTCAGTCACCAGAATTTAAATGCCCCCGTGTGTGGAGCTGATTTCCATGCTAATTTGGCTTTGTGAGCAATGTCCACTCAGGTGAGGCCTAGAACAAAAACAGCTGTGGCAAAATGGACCCTAGAGGCAGAGGCAGAGAGAGCCCTGTGAGGAAGGAAGAGGTTGTCAAAGAACACATGGAACATCACTCTGAGTGTGGCCATCCTCAGCATCCTATACCTACTGTCAAGGAACCTTCCCTTGTGGGAGTTCCGACTCACATTCGGTCTACCCTTCCCTGCCTGCTTTCTTTCCCCCAAGTGCCTCAACCTTCTCCACGCTTGCTTCCCCCCCCCACCCCCGTCCCTGCCCTCAGCCCACCTTGGCCACCATCCAAGCCAAACATCACCAGCCACCTGCTGATCGTCACCAGCATTTACTTTTCTGAGTTACTTTTTCCCACTCATTAAGAACAGGACTTTGTCCCAGCTCCCCTAAATGCCTCAACCGTCCAGCTACATTTTGGCTAACCTTCGCCCTGGACACCCTACCAGATACCATGCAGCACCAAGTGGAGTCCTGTCCATCCCATACTCTTCTCCCCTTTCCCAACTGCCAAAATATCTTGCTGTCCTCTACCTCATCCCCAAAGAGCCTATAAATTCAGAGTATCCAACCTTTTCATGGATTCACTCTCTGTTGTTCAGTAATGCTACTTCCATATTTTAATAAATCGTAGATTTTTGCCTTCTATCAAAGTAGAAGTCTTTATATTTATACATGATACAGAAATGGAACTATTTCTATCATGCAGAACTTAGCATTTAGTGGGACTTTAACGTGATTGAGTTACCATCCTAAACTGGATCTATATTAGGGAATAAATACTGGTGTCAGTCCAAGTTATTTGAATGTACATTTAAAATTCTCTAGCAATCCAGATCGATCCATAACCCTTCGGTGGAACAGGAAACTTCTGGCATAGAAACAGCTGGTGTTTCAGAGACTTGTTTGATTGCTGTCACTTGGGCCGTGAAACACCGTTCTTAATAGAAGGACATGCGACAAAGTGTGTTCAGGCGATCCTACTGGATCACACAAGCCCATCTGATATATAACATGGAAAAAATACCACAAAATTGGGTACATCAGAGTTTGGACAAGCTTTCCTGGGTCAGACTAAGCTTCTCATCCCCTTTCTTACCCTGCTGTCATGGGGGTGGGGGAGGGGACGGGGCAGAAAGGGAATGCATTGACTTTGTAGTCTGTCTTCCCCTGGCTGTATTTCAGGTCTATCCAGACTTTGTCACTAAGGAACACGTGCACAGAGGAGGAAGAAGCATGTTCCTCCTCTCCAGCCAGTGCCCGCGCTGTGTCCTTCATGGACGGAAACCCTGTCGGGTTTCTCACAGGGGCGTGTTGCTCTACCAGTGGTTGTCTGCCCTGCGCATGAACCACCCTGCTTGGACGTAGGAAGTATTACAATCTGAGGTGGTGCTCGGATGCTGTACATTCTGTTCCTGAGCAACCCAGCCCGACGGCAGGGTCTAGTGAAATGCCTTCAAGGGCCCGGGAGTGAATCAATGCGTCGTTAGGAAATGAGACTTAATAATAGACGCTGAAGGGACGGTTTTTACTAAATCATACGTCATGAGGTGTTCGTTCTAGCTTTAAATTCATTATGACTGCACCACCATGAAGTAGAGAATTGAAAAAGGAAAAATCTGGGGGTGGGGGGAGAAGAAGGAATATCTGATTTTTTCCCAGTGCTTGTGGAAATCTTTGAGATAATGAAACGTACCTTATAAAATAGCCTTTAGAACAAACACCCCATTCTACTTATAGCTGATAGGACAACAGCAAACATTAGTAAGTCTAAGTATGATAAATAGAATTTTTGGTATATAAATTTTGCTAAAACAGTCTATTTTTCTTGTACCCTTCGGTTGAAACTCTTAAAAAAATGAATGTATAATTTCCACAGAAAGATTATCAAAGGGAGAGAGAACCTCCGGTCTTAAATGCTGAAGTATTGTTCATGACTTCTGAGTGGCTGAGTGTGTGCCTTACGACACTTAGCAAATGAAAGTGGCTCTACATCTCTTTCTTAATTAATCCGTCTTTACAGATTTCCACAGACTTCCAAATCTCGTCAGGAAAGATCAAAAAGGAAGGATAAAGGAAACCCATCAGCTGGGTAGGAAGACATTTCCTTTGTGATGTTGAGAGACTGTTTTCTCCTTTCTGAATTTCTGAGTTCTCTAAAAGGAAAGGCAAGAGTTCAGTGGTACCCTTGTTCGTCACAGACAGCGAGCCAAACTCTATCTAGGGCATGTTTTCTTTGCATCCATAGATCTTCTCCGGAAAGAAAATACAGTTTTTCCCCCTTCCTCTTTCTCTTTATATCTACTCTTTTCAGCCCAAATTAAGATAGACACAGGAAGCCAACCAAGCCAGTCTGGCATCTTCTCCATGCTAATAGAATAGTCCAATCCACGTGCACCGTCTGAGCGAGGTGCCAGAGAACCCCGTCCGCTCACCTCGGAACATGGCCTTGCTCCTCAGATTAGCTCCTTTGAACCTGAAAATAACTTTCCTGGTCATGGAAGAACTGGATGTATCCTTTAGCTTATGAAATAGAATTTGAATTTGAAATCTCTTTAAAAAAAAATTCCTGATTGTTGCAGGGCGGCTACATGATGAATGTATATATTAAGACTTTGTAGCTGATTGCACATGAAATCCGATTGCCAACTTCTTGACTTTCAACTTTAGACATCCTTTTATCCTTCAGTTGTGAGCGATATATGTAGCATGCTGTGAAATGTCTATTATAGTTCTTTAATTCATCAGTATTAATACAGATTTATCTTTTGCGTTCCTTGGTACTTTTTATTCAATGTAATCAGAAGCTGTGATGTTTTGCCTTTGTAGTCCTGTGCTTTGTTACTGTAATTTTTTTTTTACAAAGCACGTGACTTTGGACTAATGTGAGGCAGATGACATGATCTTTGAGACTGCTGTATAGGTCAGTCTTACTATATAAGGTTTTCAATTAGAATAAGCTTTTATCTAATAGATCATTGATGCAACTTAGGATTCACACAGGTTTCAGCGTCAAACGGCGGTCCTGTATTTATAGTTTCAATTCTGGAAATAGCAGACTCGATAAACAGCCACTTTAAACTCATTCTGACAAACCAGACCCTGCTCTAGATGTAGTCGTCTAAGGTAGTTAACCATATTAGCCTTTTCAACTATATGATGCCCTCCACAGGAGTCAGCCGTAAAGGAGTTTCTAGAACCCATGAAAGCTTTTTGTATGTATAAGTAGGTTTTATTTTTCTTATGTTGCCGATTTTACAATTCTGACTAAAGCTGACCTGAATGGATCAGTTTATGTGTAATATTGGAGTGCTTTAATGGCTTTTTTTTTTTTTTGGAGGGATGGGTAATATTATTTGAACAGATGTAGAAGGAACTCGTAGTGGGTCAACACAAAACACATTTGAAATAAAGGAGCTGTGTATTAAACATGGTAACAACAATTCATAACTGCACTTTTTATGACATTTTGAAAATCTATTTATAGGTACAGAACAATGGGTTTTGTTAAACTGTATCACATTTATACTTGCAGAAATTTATTTCATTGTTATTAGTAGGAATTTTATTGGTTCAATAAAATTGGCAAAACTGAACTCTGATTATTTGCTTTATATATATTTATCTTTACATTGGTGTAGCATTCTTGCCTAGGTTCATTTCTATGCGAGATGGAGACATGCTTTTGGAAACACATCAGAATTCTTTTTTTTTTTCCCCTTTATTCCCGACCCATGGTTTTTTGAATGACATTTCTTATAATCACTCGATATTGCATTAATGGAATATTATGGTAGCATAAGTGGTGCAAAATATATAATTATTGCTGCCTTTTACAATGTCTGTTGTGATCACAGAAAAAGGCACATTAATTTCACTATTGTCTCTTGTTAGCCAAAATGGTAATGCAGAATGGGAAAGGGGCATTGAACCTGGGGTCAGAGCCTGGCTTTAAAAACTTTTTTTTCTCATTCTAATACTAGCTTTGTGACCTTAGAAGTAATTTAATCTCTGGGAACCTTGATTTCCACACCACAATCTGAAGGGAACAGTACCTTCTTGATGTGGTTGTTGGAGAATGAGGTGAAATGTCATCATGTATTTGAAATATACAGAACGGTAGCGGGTTTCAAAGGGTAGATGAGAAAGCTTGACAACAGTGTTGTTTCTAATTGAAATAAAGAGGTGGGAAGGACAACAGATGGGGAAGGGGAGGTTATTCACCTGTAATGGGCAGGGATGTTAAGGTCTCAAGGAGATATGGAAGACAGGCTTTTGGAAAGCTACAGAGGATGTGTAACGCCTTTTGTGCAAGTCCTAATTTTGATTTATGCTGATTACATAAAAATTCCTATCAAAGGCGAGAGCTCTCCCTTTGTGCCCTGTGTCCAGCTGTCCACTGACAATTGGCAGAACCCAGGTCCTTGCTGATGAGAGCCTGTCTCTTTCAATAATAGACAACATCTAGGGGAGAGGAAGGGGACACATCCAGCCAACTCAGCAGCTCAGCCCTTCCTCAAACACCTGCCCCCCCGCCCCCAAGAATCCACCTTTTTGACACTTGTTCCCTGGGAATTTATTAACTTTGAACCATTCTTCAAAGTGCAATAAAAGTCCAGGTTTCTGTGTGTGCTTTGTCCTTTCACATACACGATCTCATTTACTCCTCGGGTTAACTTTGGGAAGAATTGTTACCTCCATTTTACAGGTGAGGAAACTGAGTATCAGAGAGCCGCGCTCAGTGAGGGTTTGGCCTTCTGTCCTAATACCACTCCCTATAAGGAACTTCCTTCCTTAGTTCAGTCTAAGTTTCTTGTGTGATGGTATAAATATTACCAACACGACACTTTACTTGAAAACTTAAAGGATAGTCTATGCTCCAAACAAGAGGTTAGAGAACTTTCCTGTCCGGCTAACTTGCAACTTTTTTTAATTTAAAAAAATCGGGTTTCTTTCCTCTAGTCTTGTAGGGGCACTTTGATTTAAAAGATGGTCCCCAAGGGGGAAGGTTCCCAAACCAATTATATCAAATCTGTACCTGTAAATTCAAAGGCTAAGAATTTCCCCCACAAGAACAACAAGCCTGATCCTAGAAAAGACTCCGGAAAGCTTAAAACTATATTACATTTCTATTTTTAGCACCATTCCACCAAATGATGGAAGTCACCAGTTCAAAGTCATAGTTGCTAACGCACCTCACTTTCTCACGCAGAAGACGTCTCTTGTCCCTCATCTCACATCTTTGACATGTTTCAAAACACAGGTGAGCAAACCTTTCCCTAGAACTCTTTTGAAAGCAGCTGAGGCAAGACTTCATACTCCTTCTGGCACAAGCCTGCTCCTAAAATGAACGTGAACAAATCCTTACTCTTCGTATCAAGGTGAAATTTATGAAAAAGGGTCCGGTTACAGAACTCTCCACCACCCGTTGGCTCTCTCCTTCACTTGCCTAGAGGCATTAGGGCACGTCCCTTCAACACCATTGCACAGTCACGGTAGCCCCTTGCTGACCCAGGTTCGGTGGCGGAGCATGTCTGGTGGCCTTGGGACTACTGGCATCTGGCTTCTGCTCATCACCCTCCTCAGGGGGGCTGCCCTGAGTGCTAGTGTAGGATGCCAGAGGGAACTGCCTTTGCACGAGATATGTGGAAATGCTGGGAGTGAACAGTTAACCCCTGGCCATAAGGATAGGATGGACGCTTCCTTCTTTTAATCTCCCAGACAAGGGTCTAGAGACTCTGAGGGCCTGGAGAATCAAGGACTGGCCCAACTCTATTGCCTTTCCCTCTTTCCCTCCTCCTTCCCCTGTCCTCTCCAATTTCTCCAGTCTCCTAAACAGTGGTTTCTGGCTTTGCTTCCAGGATAGCCTAGACCAAGATAAGGTAGTACAGGATAGGAATTTAGAAAACACATCCCAGAATAAATTCAAATCTCAATGCCAGCATTGCTAGCCTGGAACAAGTTACCTAATCCTGTGGTTTCTTGAGTTCCTCCTCTGTAAAATGCAGATAACAGTATGAAGAGGGCCTAGTCCCTGTCCTTAAGAAAGGGGAAGTGTGGGTAGGAAGAGGGTAGCTTAGGGACATCAGACAACAGAGGAAAGAATAAGGGAATAGTTCGTATAGCAGGGAGTCATAAAACTATCATTTATCAAGAACCTTCTAAATGTTAGGAACTTTAAATACATTAGTTTTATTACAATCACCCTTCAAGTAGGTATCTCCCCCCTTGAAAGCATTAAAAAAAAATAGGTGAAAAAAATAAGCGACTTGTTTAAGGTCAAACAAGTGGATGGTAGAACATTCTCAGGTCTGTTTCATTTTAGTTGCTGCTCTGTTTCCTCTCTGCCAAACAAAGAGGAAAGTCTTTCCTTTTGTTTGGTGTCTTCAGTGAAGGTTTAACTGGTAGAACTGGTAAGATTTGGGTTCGCAGAGATTAAGGAACAGCACAATTAGGCAGAGACGACCAAGGAAGCAAAAATCCGAAGTATAATACTCAGGCCAGATGCGTAAGGCTTCGCATTGGATGAATTTAGAAAGTGTCATTTGCTCAGACCATGCAGGGTTGTCACGGTCAAGGTAACGCACTGTATTTATTCATTCAGAAAAGGAGACGAAAGCCATTTTCAGTAGGTCTTGAGCACGGGAATGGATGCGTCCCACTTTGAAACCACAGCATCACCTTGACAACCAGAGCCTGCCTAGAATTTCAGGGGCTCATGGAAACAAGATGTGCAAAGTAAGTGCAATGCCATGTTTAGGAAGTTTTCTGCCTGAATACTTTTGCCCCTCCCCTCTGACGATGTACGCCAGGCTCCCATCGGTAAAGTATAAGATCCTGCGAGCACACTATGGCCATGCAAGGTCATCCCTTCCCACACAAGAGCCTTCCGATGCCCAGGACCAATCTGGAGCCATTAGAATTCCGTGCCTTCAAGCTAGGCCTTACCCAAACACACAAAGTTTAAATAATAGATGAGGGAGATTGCATAAGTGCAACAGTTAATGTCCTTCTAGCAGCCACCATCTTTGGACTAGAACTCGACAACTTCTCTCAAGAGGTGGAATCTACTTCTCTTGAATCTGGGTTCATCAGGTGACTTGACTTCTCCAGCAGTGCAGCGACAGCGACATGGTACGAGTTGCAGACCTAGGTTCTGAGAAACCTCGCATGCTTCTGCTGTGTCTCGGAATCCTGCCGTGTCTGGGACCAGCCTGCTGGAGAATGAGACGTCGGCAGCCCGCTGAGTTGTTCCCGATGTTCTGGCCAAGGCCTGGTTGGAGAAACCCACCCAAGATCAGTAACGACATTAGCCTACCTACGACTGATTGCTCACTCGCCAAGCCCAGTCCATATCAGAGGAATCTCCCAGGCAACCCAGACACATGAGAAAAACTCATTCTTTTTTTTTTTTTTTTTTTTTTTTTGAGAGAGAGAGAGAGAGAGAGAGTTTGAGAGAGATTTTGTGTGTGCAAGTGCCTGTGCATGAGCATGAGCTGGGGAAGAGGCAGAGGGACAGGGAGAAGCAGGATCCCTGCTAATGGTGGATCCTCACACGGGGCTGAGTCCCAGGACCCCAAGATCAGGCCCCGAGCCAAAGTCAGATGCTTAACTGACCGAGTCACCCAGGCACCCCAAAGCTCCCTATTTCTTATTGTGCTATTGAGGTTCTGTGGTTGTATATTCTGCAGTATGGCTGCGAGAATAGGTAGCCGAGACAATGGAAATGCTGGAGGCAGTCGGTACCGTATGCCATACAGAATCTGGACTGGGAAATTTCTCCTAGCTCAGTTTATTAAGGATAGCCTTGGGGAATAATCTTAAGGATTTTCACTTATATCTCTAGAGTTCATGTGGGTAGTAACTTAAAAGTCAGCCCTCTGCTCATCCCTGTTCTCAGAATGTTCATCTTCTTGGGGTTAAAATAGATCACATTCCTATTAAGCTTGTTCTTGGGTCCTCACCCCAATATTCTGGACCCTAAGCATGACCGTGCCTGTAACTGGACCGGTGAGTTCAGGGCAGAAATACGCAAACTTCGGAGTATAAGAATCACTGAGGAACTTGTTAAAAGTCCAGATTCATGGAACCACCCCTAGCAATTGTGATTCAGCGAGTATCGGCCAGAGACTAGGAGCGTCCTTTTTTAAAAAGCATCCAGATAACTGGCGGTCATACGGTCAGACTTTGAAGCAAAACGGCTGGGTCATAAGATCTCTCCAGTTCTGAATGTACCAAAACTGCAATACAGGTGCTTGCCACAGGATAGTCTTTGAAGTCTGCAAAAAGAAAAAGGAAAAAAGCAAATCAAACCACAGAAGGACAAGTGGATACAGAAGATAATCATGAAATCATGAGTGCGGGAAAGGAATATTTTTCTCCTGGCTTTTCAGTGAGCGTTCCTGCTATACTTATTTCTTCCTTGGGTGGAATGTAGGTCAAATTAATAGTTCTCGACCATGATGCACTCAGAATCCCCTGGGGACTTTAAAAATACTAATATCTGAGAACTGATCATCCACCCTGAGATTCTGTTGGAATTAGTTAGAGTTACACCCAGAACATTTGGTCTTTTTTTTTTTTCTTCTTCTTCAAGATTTTATTTATTTGTCGGGGAGAGAGAGAGAAGAGAGCGCACAAACAGGGGAGCATCAGGCAGAGGGAGAAGCAGGCTCCCCACTGAGCAAGGAGCCCGATTCAGGACTTGATCCCAGGACCCTGGGATCATGACCTGAGCCGAAGGCAGATGCTTAACCCACTGAGCCACCCAGGCGCCCCAGGACATTTGGTTTTGAAATCTCTCCTGGTGATTCCAATGCCCAGCACATTTTGAGAACAAGTGGGCAGAATTAAAAACACATTCCACTGAATGGATGTCTTCCTAACAGTGGAAAAAATTGCACCCCTGATTTACCACTCTGACCTGCAGACAATGGGGAGGACACAGTCAGATTAGGCACAAATGAAAAGGAATTCCCTCTTGCTTCGAAGACCACATTCTTAGGGGGAATCTCAGCAGTCACTGGGAAGGTGAACATGGAAACACACACCCATTTTCCAGGACCCCAAGGAAAAGACAGCAAGTGCCCATTCTTGACCTGTGAGCAGAATGCTTTTGCAGACTGAAGTGATTCTAGATTTTTCTACATTTTTATATCCATATGTCTATGTGTCTAAATTTCTATGTATCTCTATGTGCACAAGCGACATGGTGTCTTCTGTCACTGCTCTTTTCCCTATCCCTTTGTGGTTAGAATGAAATATAGCCATGAAAACAAGACATGGAATCCTTAAAAACTAAATGGACTCTGCTCCATCACAGTCTAAATTGTGATTCTCAGACCTGCTCTGAGCATCAGAATCTATAGGGAAGGGTGTTTAAAATAAACATTCCCAGAAATACCCAGACTTACCAGATTAGATTGGAAGGTGAGGGCTCTTATGATTTCCCTATTGCTAAGCTCCACACACACGTTTTTTTGTATGCACTAGGCACCATCCTTCAGAAGTCTCCTTTGAAGAAGCATGTACATTTGGGAAGCAAGTGCCCTTGGACAATGTTATCCACAGTCACATGGCCTGAGGTCTGCTTTGACTGTCCATAAGCTCTCTGTGCTCAGTGTATGACTGGAACACCAGACGGCATCCAGGGGCTGACTGAGAGGGTGGGAGGGGGAGGTTGAGGGCTACAGAAGACCCCGCACCCTGACTTTGGGCCCTAGGCATGGTGGTGATGGACACAGTCAGCTGGTACAGTCCCTCCCCGTCCTGGGCCTTACAGGGTTCTTAGCTGCTTGGAGCTCTCCAGAAGGAACATGCCCTTTCTTGCCTCATAATAGTAGATTCTAACCAAATCCTACCACTGAGCCCTTTCTGCGTAAAACAGGATTCTGTAACTAGAATTCTTTCGACTTTGTTCTGCCTGTAGCCCCCAGAAGGATTCAGGAGAAGGCAAAGCGCCCCCAGATTCCAACGTGAAATGATGTCCCGTGTACTGAGGACCAGCAACAGAGGTGACCCCACTCATCTTGTGACCCTTCCTCCAGTCCCACTCCTGGCTATGGAAGAGCCGAGAAAAAAAGGCAGGCAGAGAACATTTCTTCAGCGAGAACTGGTTTGAGTCCCCACTCCCTTCACGGAGACCACTTGAAGGAATTTCTACAGGTCATGTGGAGTTTAGGGAAAGTTAACAGACTGCTCTACAACTCTAATCTAAAGGAAAGCCTGCAGCTAAACTGCACTCCCAAGTGTCCCTCATTGGTGGGCCCGTACAGGACAGAGGCCAAGGGGCAAACCCAAGGGCCCTCTAGCACCTGGTATGCCAGGAGGCCAGATCTCCTTGCAGGCCAAGAGCAGACCATGGGGGGTAACCAGGCTGGGGCATCTTGAAGGGACACGGTCTAAGAGGAGGCCCTGCCAGAGGGAGATGCCTCACTCCACACGAAGGCCAGATTGGGGTGTCTGGAGACCACCCCGGAATAACATCTCCCGAGTCCCCCTACTGCGGTCGGGGCTGTCGTCTGTTAGTGTAAGAGCAACGAAATCTACGGCAGAGTTTTAAACTGTGCGTGTGGAGGAGGGAGGAATGAGAGCCACGTGACTGCATTTGAATTTCAAGAACGTTCTGGCAGGAGCATGGAGAATGGAGGGACCAGAATAGAAGTGTGAAGTCTGGTGAAGGAGTGAGGCAGGGGAGAGAGGAGCAGGGAGCATGGACTGGGATGGATGCAGCAGAGAGGGGGAGAAGGAGAGGGGTCTGGGGACAGATAAGGAGCCGCCAGGATCAGACGGGGTGGGGGGCAGGGTTAGACAATAAGGAGGAGTCAGGATGACTCCCAGCGTCCCACTTGGCCCAAACAGCTGCCCAATGGAGTCACTTACTCAGAGAACTCCAGGAAGGGGCCAACCCATAGGGAAGAGATCATGTGTCTTTGCCTTGATCATGGGAATTTGGGGTGCCTTTAAGACATACAAAGATGTCATGTAGGGGACCTGACACTTAGGTTGGCTTAGGACCTGATGGCTTAGGAGGGAGAGTGAAGGGTGAATGGAGATGACCTGAGAGCCAGCCTCCAGGAACTCAACAGTGAAGGCCAGGGAGTGGAGAAGGCACTTAAGCAGGAAAAGGGGGTAACACAGGGACGCCCAGAGACGCAGGCTGAAAGTCCATGCACCCCACATGCGCTCATGGCTGGCTACCCAACAGGGGATAAGGAGACACACACCCTGCCCACGTGGAGTTTCCCATCCACAAAATGAACTACAAATCCGAGGAAGTGTTGTAAAGGAAAAGGCAGGGAATAAGGGTGCTTTGGGTGAGGGCTGAGAAGGGCTGACGGAGGAGGCCATGTGTCTGAAGATCGGCCCCTCAGCATGGGATGCTAAGGAGAGACAGCTGTTCCAATGCCACAGGGTCCACACTGATTTCTTCAACATCTGGATTGAAGAAACCAGGGCCCAGTGAACGGGAAGGGCTTGGGGCGGGGCGGGGGGGGGGAGGTCCCTGGGGCCCACTGTCTGCTTCCTCATGGGGGCGGTTCTCCTCTCCCCAGCAACTTGCCAGGAGGGGTTAAGGACCCACAGGTACCTAATGACCAAGTGTCTTTGACCAGTAAATGTCTCCCAAAAGAAGGGCAGAGAACCAGGTGAATTGACCCAGGACCCAAATGCCTGGGCCAATCAATGGTGAATGGGAGGAAGAGAAGCTACTGCAGGCCCTGGGCCAATGAGAAGATGTCTGGGCACTTGGTCACAGCCTGGGTACAGGGACAGTCCACACTGACCCCCAAGGCAGTCAAGCCCTTGTTCCAAGCAAAGTGGCCCAAAGGGTGTCAGTTAACACCTAGCCCTACCAAGGGTTGTCACGGCAATTTTTGTGGCGAGGACAGCAAGGAGTTAGATGGCCTTGGGGATACAGCCCAAGAGTCCCCCCTCCCAGGCTGCCTGAAATACACCCTAGACTCAAGGTATACTCTTTCACCCAAGGTCCCTGTCGACTGATTTACTGGGTTCCTTTAATCTAATTCTTTTCCATGTAAATAGTATTGCATTGTTCATATACAATCCAATTTAGTGAGGCAAATAGGAAGCACTGTGTTAGAGCAGTGGCCTTAAACACTGAGAAAGCACCAAGTCTCAGGGAAGAGAGTCCTTAGGCTCTGGACTCAGACCCTGACTCTAAGTCCAGCTCCACCACCTGCTGGCTCCGCCCCCACTGAGTCAGTGACCTTGGCCAAATGAGGCAGGGCCCACCTTCCTTCTTGTCTTATAGACCAGGACAATAGAATTTACTTCCCAAGGGTGTTTTGAGATTCAGTGACATAACGCCTGGAAAGGACTTGATGTTAATAGTAGTAATAATAATGATGCTAAGATCGATTGAGCAATTCTTGTACCCCAGACACGGTCAATGTGGCTGACATGTATGAAGGAATGAATGACCTATGATGTGGAACTCAAAGCCTTCCTGGTCTACACTTCTCCCTTGCACCCTCCCTCCCTCCCCAAGCCAGATGCCAGTCCTTCGTTCCAGCCACACTGGCCTCTGCTCCTTCTTAACAGGCCCCACCTTCTCTCCACGTTCTCTGAGGCACTCTCCAGTGGGTTCCATCCCACCTTCTTGCTCTACCCAACTCCTACTCACCTTTCAGGTGCAAATCAAATATCCCCAGCGGGTCTTTGAAGCCTCCTTTCCTGCCCACAGGGGCGGGCTGTCAGCTTCAACCCTCTCTGCACTCCCACACACTTCCTCCACACCTGAATGAGAGTGGTAAACACAAGGGCCAAGCAGGGCACTGAAGGACCTCAACTTTTTAAACTCATCAAAGCGCCACAAAACCTATAATGTAGTTTTGTAATTAACTCTGTTTTAGGATACAAAATGTCAGGCACAGAGAAGTTAAGTAACTTGCCCAATGCCACACAGCCCATAAGCAGCAAAACAAGTGCACAAACCCTCTGGGAAATTCTGATTACAAAGCTGGTGCCATAAACAGCACACTGGGTTAAGGGCACCTAAGTCTCTCTCCTCCATGTGAGGCTGGGAGAGCAGGAGCTGGGGAGGTGTGCTGCGGGGGTGGGGGACGGGAGGGATGTGACTGTGTTTCATTCTGTGTTGCTGCCCCTCACTCCCTCCACCCCCTCCCTGTACCTGGCAAACAAGCACATGCAACCTCCTTCCCCCGATTATTATAGGAAAAACCACTAATCCAGGAAAATTCACTCATGTGTCCTGGTCTTTTCTTTCTGTCCCTGATTTCTGATTGGGAAATTCTGCTATGAGTCCTGTCCAAGGGGCCAGTACAGTCTCTTTGAAGTTGATAAAGAACTTCTAGTTCATCCAGCTTTCTTTCTTTTTTTTTTTTTTTTTAAGCCATTTCCCCCCTTGGAGAAATCTGGAGCCTAACTCTAAACAGAGACGTAGCATTGGTCATGACATCTTTTCCCATTGAAAAGAAGGGATTCTGTTTTTAAAGAAAAGAGTAGTAGCGACGCCTGGGTGGCTCAGTGAGTTAAGCCTCTGCCTTCGGCTCAGGTCATGATCCCAGATCCTGGGATCGAGCCCCGCATCCGCTCTGCCTAACTCTCTGCCTACTTGTGATCTCTCTCTCTCTCTCTGTCAAATAAATAAATTAAATTAAATTAAATTAACTTTAAAAAAATAAGGAAAGAAAAGAGTAACAGCGGAACTCAAAAGGTCCCTTCCTGGCCAGGCAGCTCCAGAAGGCAGCTGACAAGCCAGAGGAAGGCGGACTGGCTGAGCCTAGCCCCAGCCTCTGGCTGGGCCAGAGTGGAGCTGGGGAGGCAGCAATCCCAAGAGGGGGAGGATCCTGGAAAAATCTTCAGAGTTAGCAAGATGAAAGGTGCCCGTCCCTTCCTTTGCCACCCCCCGTTTAGTGTCTAACTCAGTTATTTCCAGGATTCCTGTGTTTCCCACCAGAAGTAGATCAGGTCTGGGGCCAACCGGTCCTTTGCCCGAATCATCCGTGTTCCTTGCCCTCCGCCCAACACTTAGAAACAAAAGGTACGGCTTTGCCAAGAATGGAGTTTTAAAACTCCAAGTCTGGCTCAGTTCAACATGCACAAGAGGAGGCCTTTGAAGGTACTCTGGCTAATTTTCTAATCAAGCGAAACTACCCAGCAGGACACGGGCCAAAAGAGAACACACGTCTTCCAAATTCAGGTCTTAATCAGCTCTGTAAAAGATGGATTTTTTTTTTATCATCGTAGCTCTATTTTATCTTTTTATTAACATATAATGTTATTATTCGAAGCCAAAGCTCAAACTCAGGCTGAAACGTCAGATTTGAAAACTGTTTGCAGCTAGAATTGGGAGGCGACCTGGGAGGTGGTCAGGAAATGTGGGGGCGGGGGAAGCACTGGGGGGCGGTCGGGCTCCCGTCCGCAGTGATGGAGTTCATGAGTTCGCACACTCCTGGCCCCATTGGAAGTCTATGCTGTCTAGCACGTCTTCACGCTAAAAGTCAGGGTGGAATTTGAGGGTGTCTGACACAGGACGTCACCCTCTGAGTGATTCATCACCTCCCCAAGGAGAGGGGGTCAAAAATAAGCAAAGGTCTGTGTATAAAGGACTTGGCACATGATGGGGACCTCTCAAAGTCACCTCCTGTCTGCTCTTTGGGCTGCTGGAGAGGAAGTGATGTGACCATGAGAGGTGTTGGTGGGCAGAGAGCAGAGCTTTGACCACAGAGAGGGAAAGTTCGCCGGGGGCCCCTGCGGCCACAGGGAGGGGGGAGACGGCCAGGGGTGAGGGGGGCCGCATGGTGTGTGAGCATGAGCTGGCAGATGAGAGGGGGGGCGGGGGAGGACGGCAGGACGCTCAGGCAGGAGTCCCCAACACCATCTGAGCCTGGGTTCCAGATGGGAAGCCAAACTCTGACAGCTACGGATATGTGTGTGTGTATTTGTTGGCTCTTTGCTGTAACATGATTTATTATACATTTTCAACATCTGAATTTGAATGTCTGAGGTTGGGAAAGATTCGCTCATCAAAAAAATTTTTTTTTTAGATTCTCTTTATTTGTCAGAGAGAGAGAGAGAGAGAGAGAACAAGCAGAGGAGTGGCAGGCAGAGGGAGAAGCAGGCTCCCCGCCGAGCAAGGAGTCCCATGCAGGACCGGATCCCAGGACCCGAGAATCATGACCTGATTCAAAGGCAGAAGCTTAACTGACTGAGTCACCCAAGTGTCCCCTCTCTTCAATTTTTTCTCTTTTTAAAATTTACTTATTTATTTGACAGGGAGAGAGAGAGAGATCACAAGTAGGCAGAGAGGCAGGCAGAGAGAGAAGGCGAAGCAGTCTCCCCACTGAGCAGAGAGCCAGATGCGGGGCTCAACCCCAGGACCCTGAGATCATGAACTGAGCCTAAGGCAGAGGCTTAACCCACTGAGCCACCCAGGCCCCCCGCCTCTCTTCAATTTTCAGTTCAGCTCCAGACCCCCTTCCTCCTGTTGATCACCCAATTCCTGCATTTATGTTACCTGTCCAGACAGGTAGGGACTTGATCTTGTGGTTACAGATAGGTAACAGGAAAACTGGACACTTTCGCAATAATGGAAATGGCCTTTCAGAACTCACACTCATAGGTACCGTTGGCATTTAAATACAGATGCCCAGTGAAATCTGCATTTCAGGCAAACAACAAAGATATTTTTAATATAAGTATGTCTCAGTGAAAATTATTCATTGTTTTTCTAAAACTCAAACTTAACTGAGCCTCTGGTTTTTGGCTTTGGCTGAATCCAGCAAGCCTACCCATTTGGCAGGGATCAGATTATTGGGAGTAAACAGAGGAGATCAACTGCGGAAGTTGTCCAAGATGCCCCCAGAGAAATAGGCCACCTGTTCCTTCCTCTAACTTAGCAGGGGGCTGGACAGGACGGGAGAGGTTCAGAGGAAAGAACAGACAGATTCTACAGTTGGTTAGAGATGTGGAGCAAAGGCCCAGAAGCCACCCAAGACTTACAGAAACACTATCTACACCATAGCTCCAACGCTCCATGGGGCAAGACTCTCCCAGCCTGTTTCCCCATTAGCGCCTCATGGCCTGTCGTGAGGTGTAGAGACAGTGGGAATGCCTTATAGGTGCAGCATAAACAAGGTCCCAGCCCCATTCTTTTCCACATACGGGGCTGCTAAAGTCATGTCTCTTCCATGCTGTCCTTGGCCGAGGATTTTGAAAACGAGGGTGACATGTCCCCTTGTTCCATTTCCCCATGGGCCCATGCTGCTTGGACCTGTACAGTTCCCCACTCTTCCCCAGGGGCACTCGCGAGCAGTCAGCTTCCTATCCTTGGCGAACTTGAGGACCTTCCCTCTGCTTTTTTAGGGAGCTGTTGATAAAAATGTTTCTGAGGGCAGAGTTGGGGACAGAGCCCCACAAGCCATAAATCCTAGCCCTCTAGGGGACCCTCCGTCTGTGATCAAACACTCTATAGGGCTCATCAAATGCACTTGCAGCCACACCTGGTTTCTCTGTGCCTGTTCCGCTGATGGCAGAGGCGACGAGTCCGAAAACTGACCCTTCCCTCTGCCCTTTTCTACCTTTGTGACTTGGGACAGATCATGTGGCTTTTTCATCCAGAGATAAAGTTTCATTTCACCTTTTGATGTCTTTTTCCTTTAATTGCTTTTCTTCATGTCAATTTTTAGGAGTCGAAACAATTTCTTCCTGAATTACAAATGTTGAAGGCAAACAATGTGATCCCTTGCCTGGATTTCTTCAAATCACCTTGCCTTTGCCCTTGGTGGCTCTGCTTTCCTCGCACACACCCCCTGGATCAGGGCTCCCTCCAGGATGAGGCACCTTTCCTTGGCCCTCTGTTGCCACCTGCAGGATCATTTGGGGGAGAGTTCAGTGACCCTGCATGCTCCAGGAAAGAGAAGGTAGCAGCAACCTGAAGGCTTCGGGCTTCCGGGGTTGTCAGAGACCTCAGGAGGCAGAATCTAACCTCATCATCTCTCTGGAGCTCAGGCTCCAATATTTAATTAGCTGAGTGACTTTGGGCAAGTAATTTCTTTAAGCCTATTTCCTCGTCTCTGAAATATTATTTCACACCTATAATTGCTTGGATCGTGATTGTTGATGGGCCATTCATTCATTTACATATCTGTGAAGCAAACGCCATGTCGATACACAGACACACACAAAAAAAAGCATTCCAGAGGAAATCTCCGTCTTACAGTGGCGTCCATCAAATCCACCGGAAACTGTCCTTTTGTTGTGACACTTGCTACAACAGAGGCATGACCAAAGTGTCCCATGAACTAAGAAGAGACTAACTCTGTCAAGTGCAACCAGGGAAGTCCTCACATTGGAAGAGACATACGAGTTGCCTGTGAAAAAACACATAAGAATTCACCAGAATGTGGAAGAACACATAAGAGTTGTTCACCAGATAGAGAACAAGGGAAAGGGCATGCCAGAGAGAGGAAACAAAGAACCAAAATACTTTTACCTCACTTGTTCTAGAAACTTCCAAGGTGTGACTGAACTTTCAGATCCTGCAGCAGGCTTGGTAGGAGAGAAGTGGAAGGACGGAGAATTTTGCTACTTTCAAAGCAAAGAGATAGCCCCTCACTTTGTGAGCAGTGGGGCCCAGCCCTGCTGGGGGTCTAGCTCATGGAGGAGGGAGAAGAGCTGCAAGGTTGGGAAAAGAACATTCTGGGCAGGGTCAGGAGGGAGTGGGGTCTGCTTCATGCCCCAGGCTCTGCCACCCACTCAGTGTGCAACCTTGGCTATGGTAACCACTCTTTCTATGCTCAGAGCGTTGTTGCCAAGATACATTCAAAACTGTTAACACAGTGCCCGACACAGACGTGTCCAAATATATGAATGGCTGGTATTACCACTAGATGTTCACCTTCAGGACATTCTTTTACCTCACCAAGCCTACTTTCTTCCTCTAAAAGATGAAAAGAACAGTGCTTGCCCACATGCATCGGGAATTAATTGTGAAGATGCTATCAGGTAATAGAGTCTGTGAAGTTCATATATACCTGAGTTATAAATAAGAATGGGATCCTCAAGCCTGCATCTTAAAAACATACTGAGTGCCTACTATTTGGAAGGCATTTTCACTTTCATTGCCCCATTTAGCGTTTCCTGACAACCATCTTAACAAGGTAGGCATCCCGTTTTGCTTGCCTTACATGTAAGAATCAGATGTTCTGTGAGCAGGTGCTGGGATGGAACCGTGAACCAGAGAGGATCACGAGAATGACAGCTGAGCAAAGGGACGAGGTGTGATGCGCATATGGGCAGCCCCAGACTCCGTGCTTACACTCTCATGTCCTGCTTGCTGTTTCCAGATCTCTCCAGATCTCAGACCTTCCAGTGCCACCTCTGTGTATCCCGACAGCCCCACATTCCTATCTCCAGCCCAGACGTCGCTAGTCAGCCTCTCCACCACTTCTTGCGTTAGACCCTTCCAGCTTAGCACAACCAAGACTCAGCTCGTCCGTGCCTTTTGCACAGCTTTCCAGTCTCGGTCCTTCCAGCGGCTTGGAGCCATCTTCGATTCCTATCAATCACACCTCACAGCAGACAGGAATTGTTTTTATTCTAGTTTGAAATGCATACTCACAACGTGACCACTTCTCTCCACCTCCAGCAGCCCCCACCTGGCCCAAGACAACAAACTTCTCCCCTGGGTCCCTGCTGTGGCCATGTGCTTCATGATCTCCTACCATCTATTCTCAATGCAGCAACCAATGTAAAAAGCAAATGCCCACTCACTGCCTACAAATGATTCCCCATTTCTTTCACATGAATGCCAAAGTCCATTAAATTTTTACAAAGCCCCGTAAATGGGCCCCCTTCCAACAGATATGATTTTGTTTTTATACGTATTGCTTATTGTCTGACTCCAAGCCCAGCAAATAATCCTTTACTGGCACACAGTGAGGACCCTATAAATATGTGTCGAACGGATAAAACGACCATAGTGGTTAAGTGCTATAAGAAGATGCAGTCTAGTGGCGCCTGGGTGGCTCAGTCGTTAAGCCTCTGCCTTCTGCTCAGGTCCTGATCCCGGGGTCCTGGGATCAAGCCCTGCATCCAGCTCCCTGCTCAGCGGAAAGCCTGCTTCTCCCTCTCCCACTACCCCTGCTTGTGTTCCCTCTCACTGTCTCTGTCAAATATATAAATAATCTTGAAGAAGAAGGAGGAGGAGGAAGAGGAGGAGAAGGACCCCTCTATTAAGAGGCAACTCATAGGGAGCGAGCCAGAATTTCAGCTGGATTTTTATAGCTCCGAACCCAGAGGTTCTTCCACCAAGACAGTGTGCAGTGGAGTGCCTGGCACAGAACAGGTGCTTTTGTGTGCTCCCCAGATTGGCATCTGAGATGATTTCCGGAAACAGGGAAGGTCTTCCCTCAGCCTCCGTCGGAGGTTTGCCCGCTAAGGACACACACACCCTGCCTTCCCTGGACCACTTCGTGTGCGTAGACTTGGTAGCTCCTTAAAATGTAAACAGTTCTCAAGAAGAGGAGTAAAAGAAAAGTCATCTGGCCCACGCTGAGTTTTCTAGAAACGAGATGCGCAGCCTACCCCCCACCCCCACCCCCGCGCCTTACTGCAGGTGATGGAGATGCTGTAAAGGAAGAAGGTACCCAGGTCCCACCTCACGCGGGAGGTGGGGCGAGAACCGGGCATCAGGCTGCCCTCTGCCGGCGAGCCTGTGGAATCGGCGCACCGTGGAGGAGTGCGGGGGCGGGGGTTCGGGGCGCCAACCTCAGCCCCGCTCAACACTACGTAACCCGACGCCCCTCTGAACACCTCCCAGATGGGGCGCATCGCCAAAAAAGGGGACACGGGGTCTAGGGCAGGGTGGGCCCTACGGTCCCACTGAGATGGGTCAACAGCCGGTCCGAGCCTGACGCCGTTGTACCTTTGATGCATCTAACCCCCGGCTTTGCGTTCGCGTCTTCAACAGCGTCTGCTCTGGCCTCTTCTGGGGAGGGTCTGCGGGATCAGGCCCCGCCGGGGTCTTCAGCGGATCCAGGGAGACCCGGGGGGCCAATGCGTAATTGGGTGGATGAGAGTGGCCGGTCCTGGGAGTCTAAGGCTTCCCTCGGACTCCCAGGCTCCCAGCCCGAAGCCGGGGGAGAACCCGCGCCGGGAGGAGGGACGCGAGGTCCCGAGTACGGGGAGCGCTGGCGGCCCCGCGCGTCGCAGTCCTTCTCCTCCCGCTCGTCTTCCCCGCGGCGGCGAGGGTCACCAGAGATGCCAGGAGCGGGTGGAGGACGGGAGCGGGATGGAGCCGCGCCCTTGGACACGTAGCCCCCTCCGCGGACCCGACTCCACCTCGGGCCTCCGCCGTCGGACTCGGCCGACTGGCGCAGCAGGGCTGGCCCTCTGGGGGCGGGCAGGAGCGCCGGGACCCTGGAGAAGCCCGGTTCTTGCCGAAGCGCCTCGGGATCCCCGAGACGTAGGACAGCCCCGAGCGCCCTGCCGCGCTCCTGCCCCCCCCCCCGGGGGGGTCCCATTGCCGCCCTCGTGGGACGCGGGGGCTGTCGGAGGAGGCGCCAGCAGTCCCGGTAGCGGGGCACGCTGTGTACACCCCCGATCGCAGCTGCCGGACCGCCCGCTTTCGGAACCGGGCCCCTGCTCAGGCTCCTCGTACTGACTGGGAAAGGGGAGAGGTTTTCAGCCCAGTTCGGGCCCTGGTGTCCTAAGCATTAGCCTTCCTTTCTGCGCCGGAGGAAACGAGCAGAGGGGGCTCGGAAGGACGCGCTGTCGCCCAGAGGAAGGGACAGTGTTGTCACCTGGCTGCCTCGCCGAGGACCTCGGAACTTGGAGTGGGAAGGGGGGGGGGGTGCACAGCCTCGATTCAGCCCAAGAAAAGGAGTGGCTTTCTCCCCCACCCACCCCAGGGGAAAATAAACAGTCTCTGGCATTTTCCTGCATTCCTGATTTTTAACCAAACTATTGTTGAAGGTTGGCCACCATGGGCTGGGTTGGAGGGCTTCCCCTCCGGAGCAAACCTACCCACCCCAGGCCCTGGGCGGAGTGGGCGCCCGGCCCAGCCAGCCCTCCAGAAACAATGCCCCTTTGTAGCCCGCCCTCCCAGCCCCAGGTCACCCCTCCACGCCCAGGGCTCCCTCTCAGAGGACTCCACTGGAGCTTCACTGTGCTTCCAGGTCCCTGCCTGGGAAGGAAACAAAGTGACCTTCTTAACTGCTGGGCGTAGTGGAAGGGAAGGGAACTGGGCTTGCGCTTTGAGTGTTGGCAGGCTCCTGACTCCTCCCTGCCAGCCTTGTCCAGAGGAATTCCTACTCTCAGGTTCTGTACCTGGTGCGAGGTCCACAGTTGTGGAACGGTAGAGGGGGTCCCAAACCCAGCACTGTTGTAGAGAAATTATGCACACACATGTACACATACGTATACATGTATGAATTTATGCACACATGCATTTTTTAAACACACGTAAATTAATATATGCATTTATACATGTACATTTTTTCCTTTCCACCACCCAGGGTTGAGAATTAATGGCGTTTTGATGTTGTTCCCTTTCCATCTAGAGCCTCCAAAACTGTGGCTGGCATTTGCTTGACAATTCTTCCATGTGCCCGAGGAAGGAACACCTCCCCACTCCCTCCTCCTCCCATCTCCCTCTTTCACCTGCCCCACCTCCTTGGTATAGGCTCCCTGCCTCCTCACTTAGATCTGAGAGGCAGCGCCTTCTGCTTGGGTGTGCCTCCCGAATGGTCCTTCCCCTTCAGGCTCTGGCTTGTCCGTCCTCCCTCAATACTCCTGCCAGTGTCTCAGTCCACTGCCAAGACCTGGGAAGACCTGGTCCCTCCCATCTGCTCCGCAGAAGGGCAGAACCTCAGGGGTGCTGGGAATAATGGTTACCCTCTCCACCTTGGGCAACTGTTGGCAGCATCCACAGGCATTCACACAAGCTAGAGCCAGTCCCAGACCAAAGATGACTGCCAAAGCCCAGAGCAGTGGATGCTGGCTATGGGGTCACTAAGGGACCACAGATTGAAAGTACAGACGGGGTGACTCCTTGGAAAAATATTCATATATGGGGTGCTGGTAATTTTGCGGGAGGCAAAAACGAGGCTCTTGAACTCACAGCTCCATGAATTTCCAGCTTCCCCTCCCACCCCTCCCTTTCCCTGCCTGCACTCCCCCTCTGTTTGCATTGGCTGTGGACCACTTCTTCTTGCCAAATGACTCCGTACAGTGGGAAGCTTCGCTTATTTGAGGGAGGCTATATACTCTATAGGTACCAAGAGTCTTACACACACACACACACAATTGAATTAAATAAATAAAAATAAAGTGCCCAGAAACAGATAACCGATCCCTGTGAAATGTACAATCCTTGATGTCCACTGAATGTTTGCATCAACCAAAAGCAAGACCAGGGTAATCCAAGAACCAGGATTCTGACACTCACTGTGTGATCTTGGAACAGTTATTCAGCCTCTCTGAGTTTCAAATTCATCTTCCTCAAAAACAGAATTAATAATTTTATCTCGGCAGGGTTGTTGTGAAGAGTAAATGAAATAACACATTTGAAAGTTTCCAACGTACAGCAAGTGCTTAGTAAGTGTTCATTGTTGGCAGTTCTATTAGAAATGAAGCCAAAAAAGGATTTTCATCATTACATGTCAAAAAACCTCTGGAAATACAGTCCCTCAGAGGTCTTCGGGCTCCTCAAGCAGGACCTAGAGCTATTTTGAAAGGAGGAAGTGAAGGTGGAATGAGGACTGGGGGTTAGGGAACTTACCTCCTTCTTGTTTTCTGTTGAAAACAGAAGGTGCAGAAGGAAAAAACATGGTTTTCTGGTGCAGAAGGAGAAAACATGGTTTTCTGGCAGCATGAGTCAGTTTTGGCAACATTTAAAAAATTGTCCCCCTTTTCTGATAAATGGGCTCAACTCTAGTCTCCTCCCTCCCTCCCTTCCTCCCTTCAACCCTTTTTCCTCCTCCTCCCTCTTCCTCTCCACATTTCCTCATCTGAAACCTGGCAGTCAGAATAATTCATAGGGTCACAAGAAGCGCTAAGTGGGATAACACATTCAGTAAATCAGCCCTATCTCCCCTAAGCTGTCTCTTATTTTCCTCTTTCCCGTTGACTTCTAATTCTCCCTGCTTCTCCCCCTTCCCATTCTGCACAGAGATGGAAAGTGAGGCGGGACCAGGCCCAAGAGACAAAGGGTAGGTCTGGGAAATGTGTGGTTCCTTAGTGTCATTCCACCCTATTCGGATGATTGTGATTGTGGTGGGCTGTTAATAGCTTACCACCTAGCAAGCTCCTACCGGCGGCATCTAAGAGTAAACAGCTCCTGAATTATTTACTTGTAGGAACTTTTCATTGGGTGTGTGGTCACAGCGTGGAATCCTAGAGTAAATAAACTCAATACTGTAATTTGATTCATTTTGGGGTCATGCCTAAACTCAACAACATTAAAAATGTACCTGTCTGGGCTGAGGACTCCTTGGGCAGGTAGATGGCAGGTAGGTGAACGGACTTGCCGTGTTCATCTTAGTGCTTTGTTTGGGCTTAGAGAGCTGGCTTCTCCTTTTGAGGAAGTTAGGGCCTGAATGTTCTAGTGTGCAACAGGAAAGGCTGTTCTGGTCCAGGGCTATGGCTGGCTGTTCTGACATGTCAGCATTCCCCACCCTTTACCCCCCACGATGCTGCCTTCTTTTATAGTTCAATCTGGATCAATGGCTTGGCATTGGTTCATTCAGCAACCATTTATTATGATGCCTGCACAAGCTGGGGGGGGGGGTGGTAATAAAGACAAGACCCCTTGCTCAGGACAACTCTGAAGGGCTATCCCGGCCGGCTTCAGAGCCCCCCAAGGGCCTGCTGAGTCCTTTGCTATGAGAGCAGCAGCCCACATTTTCCTTTGCTTGATGCTGTGTCTTTACATCCCCTTTCAGGTGATGTCCCTGATCTCATCAGTGACCTTCCTTCATGCTGATCTCATCTCATCGTCTGATTCCTGGGAGCGCCCAAGCTCAACATGGAGCTGCCTGGAAGGTGGGCTGAGACAGACCAGGGTTTAAATCCTGGCTCTATCACTTAGTGCCTATGTGATTTGAGGCAAGTTATCTAACCTTTAAAATTTTGCTTTTCACCTGGGGGAAAAGATTAGTAAAGATTAAATGAGCTTATATAGAGTGTGTAAGTACCTGGATCACTGAAGCAGATCAAAAATGTTAGTTCTTTCTTTAATATTCATTAAACAGGACATCTCAAATCCAACTAGAACTTTCATGTCAAGTTTATACATTTTACTAGAATATACTTTTATGTTCTCAAAAACAATACTGCATCTTTGAAAGAGGTGACTCGTTATTAACGTTTTAGAACACTGTCTTAAGTGAAGCAAAGTGGTTAAGAAATCAGAGGGAGAGTGGATTTGCTTGCCGGTAAGTGAGCAAACTAACCAAATGACGTAGCGAATCACGGCAAAATATCCTCACGTGTAGAACAGGATATTAACAGTAGATACTTATAACAGATGGTATTTTCCTTGAATGTCTACAGTAATATTTCTCATGCCAGCTGCTCTTCCAGCATGACCTTGTCATTTTGGAGCGCCTGGGTGGCTCAGTCCGTTAAGTATCTGTCTTTGGCTCAGGTCATGATTTCAGAGTCCTGGAATCGAGTCTCATATAGGACTCCCTGCTCAGCAGGGAGTCTGCTACTCCCTCTCTCTGCTTATGTGCTGTCTCTCTCTCTCTTTCTCTCTCTCTTAAATAAATAAATAAAATCTTTTAAAAGAAAAAATGAAAAATAAATAGATAAAATGACCTTGCCATTCCTCCTCCAACAGATGACATCTAATTCCCATTCTCCTTGCATCCAGCCTGGCCTCTGCGACTCCCATGACCACAGAATGTTGCAGAAACAATGTTCTGGACCTTCAAGGCTAGATTACATGAGACCAGGTCATTTTTTTTCTTTTTTTTTTTTTTAAGATTTTATTTATTTATTTGTCAGGGAGAGAGAGAGAGAGAGAGAGCGAGAGAGAGAGAACACAGGCAGACAGAGTGGCAGGCAGAGGCAGAGGGAGAAGCAGGTTCCTTGGCAAGCAAGGAGCCCAATGTGGGACTCGATCCCAGGACGCCGGGATCATGACCTGAGCCAAAGGCAGCTTCTTAACCAACTGAGCCACCCAGGCATCCCGAGACCAGGTCATTTTGTCTGGGTTTCATGTAACATCCCCACTGGAAACCAGCCGCCATGCTGTGAGAAGGCCAAGGACTTGGAGAAGTTTAGCAGTGTAGGTATCTGCTTAACGGCCCCAGCTGACAGAGGGCATTGACTCCCAGCCAATGGAGAGAGCCATCTTGGATGTCTTGCCCCACTGGGCCGTCAGATGCCCAAGGCCCCAGCCAACTGTGACTCCATGAGGCTCCAACAAGAATGGCCCTGCTGAGCCCAGTCCAACCACAGACCATGACAGGGAATAATCAACTGTTGCTTGAAACCACTAAATTATGGGCTGGTCTATTATGCAGCAGTACAAACCCAAACTCTACCTCCTAGGGCTGTTGTGAGGTGAGACAAGGCAGACAAATGGAAAAAGTGCTTGATCAATGATTACTACACTCAGAGAAAAGGGTAAACTTATTTATATGGGGAGACAGAAGATGGGGACACATAAACTCAATAGTAACCAGACATCTTCTGAATCAATATTCAGTGAGCCCCTGTCCCATGCTCTCTGTAAGACCATAAAATCTCTGAGGAGAAAGGAATCTTGGAATTCTTCTAGTTCCACCTGGCCCCAGGTATTCATTCCTTCAGGAAAGTTTGCTTAATCAAACAGTTACTTATTAACCCCTGCTCTGCGGGCACTGACGGAAGCAGAACACCAAGATGACTGAGACCAAGGCCAGACCCAAGGGCAAGTGCAGGGACAGCATGGCCCAGTTCGGTATCTGCACGTCCCCAGCAGGGAATGGGCGAGCCACCTCACGGTCAGCCAGCTCCGGTCACACACCTTCCCCGCGCTCGGGCTCCTGCCGATCTGTTTTTTGCATACCAACTGGTATTTTGAGTGGCAGATCTCGGGCTCTTTGCCTTCTTGTTCCATATCCTGAAGTCGACTATTTACACAGGCACTTGCCCCTCTCAGCCCAGGCTCCCCCTTCTCAAGGAAGGCGGGCTGGGCCTGGAATTGGACCCCGGCCCTCGGACCCTGTGAGGGCGGTCCCTGGGTCGGTTGGCCACCTGGGGGCCTCTGCTGCTGGAACGACCAAAGCCGAACAAGAAAAACGAAAAGAAGAAGAAAGTGAAGAGAAGAGAACAATGAGAAAATGTATCCCGTTATGTGTGGGTCCAGAAAAATGCCAGAAATCTCGTTCATCCACATTCATTTCAAACAACAGCCTAAGCGGCTTTCTCAGCCTTCAAAAGTGACACGAAGGTTTTCAGAGGCTGGAATTTTCATGGACAGCAGAAACCAGTTGTTTTTTGTTTCTTTGTTTGTTTTAAATCTCGGAAGGGTTCACTCAGTGTTCATTGCAGCCAAGTCGTTAAAAAGCTGCTACAATTTATGAGCCGACTCGGGTTCCCACACACAGACATGTTTTATGGCTTCTTAAAATCATCTATAAAAATGTCTCACACACCATGAGCTTCCCACAGATACAAGGTTAGAACTTTTATTTTCAGTGAGAAACGGAAGTTCCATGGCACAGATGAGAAAGCCCTCGTCTTCTCTTGGGAAACTGAGGGAGAAGAGAGCCCACCAGAATAGCGCCCACAGCCCTCGGAAATCCGCTCTCCTCCTCTCCAGACGCACCTGCGGTGAGCTCCGCCCCCACCCCCAGGTGTCGGGGCAGAGCAATTTCGCATCCCTTCATCACCCATGAGATCACTTTGGGTCCTCATGCTCTTTCTTCTCCTTTGAAAATGTTATCCCTTGTTTGTACCGATGTTTCTCTGCATGTCTGTAACAGGAGTTTATGTACAACCCAACACAGGGCCCTGCTATTCCGGGATTTACTCGATTTTGTTGCTACAATGTATTCATACCGTGGAGTAGAGGCAGAATCTGTTGAATTACCTCTGAAGGCGGAGCCGCCACCTTCACCAGAGGAAGTCCTAAGAAAAAAAGGAACTTGGTGGGGAACATAGGAGGCAGTTTTCTGGGAAGTTTGGCGACCGGTGGAGAGACTTCATTGCTGATACATTCTCTTGGTTTGTATGGTTTCTGAGCACTCAAGAACCCTCCTGGATTGAGATGTGTCTAGAAGGGTCATGACGGACCCTCCTACGGGGAGATGGGTCTGAGGGTTCTGCTGAGCCCTCCTAGGATGCGAAAGATCGGGGAAATCATGACACCCCTCCTAGAGAGAGATGATCCGCGAAGTCATAACAAGAATGCCTTTGGGAAGACAGACCTTTATTCTTGCCTCCATTTGGCATCAGTCCCAAGGGCCTCCATCTGTTTTCCCATCTGTGCCCGTGCCCCACGAGCAAATCTCCACCATCTTCCTCTTCCTCCTTTCCTGCTCAGGGGTGAAGAGCTCACATCCCGGTCCGCAACCTCCATCCTCCTGCAGCTGGCCCTGGAAGGCTGCAGCTGCTTTTCTGCAACTCTTGCAAATGAGTCTATGGCTCACAACAGCACGGATGGCAAATGCCATGTCAAATGGGAGAGGGCACCTGGGTGGCTCCGTTGGTTGAGGGTCTGCCTCCAGCTCAGGTCATGATCCCAGAGTTCTGGAATCCAATCCCATATAAGGATCCCTGCTCAGCAGGGTGTCCACTCCTCCCTGCCCCTCTGCCCCCAACCCCCTCCGGCTTGTGCTCTCTCTCTCTCTCTCAAATAAATAAATAAATAAAATCTTTAAAAAATAATAAAATAAAGGGCAGGGAGAAGAAACCACAGCAGAGGGGGCACCCAAGTTCTCAGTGCTGTGAATTGTGTAAGACTGATGGTTCACAGACCTATACCCCTGAAGCAAATAATACGTTATATGCTAATAAAAAATAAAATAAAGTAAAATGTGAATTGATGTCTTTAAAAAAAAAAAGTTTAGCCACGATCACAGTGTTTACCCGCAGCCCACTAAGCCTGCCTAGCTATCATACCTCATCCAAAGGGATTGATTAGGATACTCATTCAAAGGAAAGAATATTTGTGTGCTGAAGGTTAGGAACAAAACAGTTTTCAGGGATAAGATCTGCTTGCATTTTTCAGTAATCAAAAAAGAAAACTAAATAAATCTCGAGTTTGTTTTCTGATCAGTTGCATTTTCATTCTATTTAAGACACTATCTCCCTCAGTGGCAATGGACTTCATTTCTCATTACTTTAAAAAAATTCTTGTTTAAATATTTTATTTATTCATTTGACAATGAGAGAGAGAGAGCAAGAAAGGCATAAGCAGGGGGGTGTGGGAGAGGGTGGAGTAGGCTTCCTGCTAAGCAGGGAGCCTGATGCAGGGCTTGATCCCAGGACCCTGGGTCCATGACCCGAGCCAAAAGCAGATGCTTAACCAACTGAGCCACCCAGACGCCCCTCATTCCTCGTTATAACAACTCATTTCTTCTTTGCTCTTTTCACTGACTCAGTGTGTGAAAGAGTTTTCATGTTGCCTTGTGAAGAAAGAAACAGCATGTCCTTATGCTATGGTAGTATTTGGAGAAATGCCTACACAATCTCTAATTTCTCGAAATGAGCAATTCTGACACTCAGTCCCTATGTAAGTGCATGAAGGGAGATATGTGTTCATGATCCGATCACCTTTCTTTTCTTCTTTGTCCAACCCAGCAGCGTAGAGCTGGAGACCTGCGTGGGGTAGTCTGAAATGCTTCTCCCGGGAAGAGCATGGCTCAGAGGTCTGCCGCCTGTGAGCATTTGTGATAGTATCAGAATCTGCCCCTGGACTTCACACCCTGCCTCAAGAGCCTGCCAGTGGAGGTAGGAAGGAGGGCACACTGCTCACAATGGGGCCAACGTAACAGAGGCTGTTGAGGAAAGACTTCCTGTGGGCCCAGCAATGGGCTAAGCATGCCTCGTCCATTGTCTTGCTCTCACACCATGATCCCATTCTCCAGGTCATGTTGTTCTGGGAACATGTAAATAAACAGACTAGAAGGCAAGGGCATTTGACCAACTGATAATCAGTGGGTCAGCTTGACCGTGAGTTCCTTGAGCTTGGGTTCTTCACCTTAATCTCAGTTTTATCTCTGCAGACCGAAACACTGGAACACTCACTTTGACTGTTTCTGGGTAGTCCTTAAACAGACTTCAAGGCTGAAGGGAGCAAGAGGCAGCTCAGGCTGCCAGTGAAGCCAAAGTCCTGGTCCTTTCCAAGGGAATATTGGATTTTCTCGGAGACGAATCTGAGCAAGGGACTATACATGTGTTCCATCTGGACCATCTTGCCATCAAACTGGCAAGGCTGTGAGACTCTTCAAGAGTGTACCCGGGCACACTTTTCAGAGTCCTCAGAATGTTTACGATCGGTGCTGCTCAATCTTCATTTTTCTGGAGATAACTCTTCCAGTCTTTGAAATCAAATGACCCCAAACAGGCTGGAATTATTCAGGGAAGCCAGGAGATAAGCACCTGTCCACAACGATGGAGGGTTCTCCTCAAGCCGGACAACAGGTAGACCCCCCGTTCGACAACCTCCCCTTTAGTCAGAGTGGCTGAATGTATTTGTAAATCTGTGTCCCTTCCTTAAGTTTGCAACTTCCCTTTTCAAAATGGAAACTTATTTGGAAATACTTTGCTCATTTAAAAACTTTTTGACAGTAAAAATACATATACATAATATGTCATGTGGGAATGACTGCACTCATGATCTGCCTTTCTATGAGCTCAATTTATTCCTTTCAAAGAGATAAACTATGACTTTATATAGCAACACCACAAATCGGTGAGACTGTTCTTCTCAGTCACTTTTGTGAGATCTGTACATATTCAGGATGGTCGCCATCCCTCTGCAAATCATACTTGTAGGTATTCTCCCCCTGTCCCCAGTCATAGTCTGTAAGTCGTACAGTACAAGCACATAACTGTACTGTTGGCCTGCTCTTTGTGCACGGCGGACATGGAGTGCTCAGTAAATGGAGAGTAAGTAGAAACTCTAAGGGCCTGGGTGGCTCAGCTGGTTAATCATCTTGTCTTTGGCTCGGGTCATGATCCCAGGTCCTGGGATCGAATCCCACCTTGGGCTCCTTGCTCAGCCTGGTTCTCCCTCTGCCTGCCGCTCCTACTGCTTGTGTGCTCTCTCTCTCTCCCTGACAGATTAACAAATAAAATCTTGAGGGGAAAAAAAAAAAAAGAAACTCTAAAGGCATATCATCTCACATTTTGCAGCCTATCTGATAATTCTAATTTTATAAGTTCATTTTCAGAAGCCAGAGGAAAATATTTGCACTGAAAGCCCAATCATAAACACCTCTTCTCCTCTCCAGATAACACAGAAAATTCTAAAACAAAGATTTAGGTTTCCTGACTCTTAGCAGAGCCCTACCTGCTTCGGGATTGAGAGAGAAGGTCTACAGAGAACACCCAAGTCATTTGTTAAAATTTTGAGCTGAGACAGTCCCTTGTAGGAGAAAGCTCACTTGGTTTGAAGTGCATGCTTGGGAGCTGGACAGTGGGATGGCAAGACCCAAGTCCATTTGCTGGCTGTGTAATCTTGGACAAGTTGTTAAACTCCCTACCAGCCCTTGGTGCCTTCCTTTGTAAGAATCCTCTGTAAAATATAGATGCACTTTACTAGAGTGTAGAGAGCATAAGTAAGTGCTCAATAAAGCCGAGGTGGTATTGTTATCGTGGTAATTATGACACCACCCAAGTCATGTAAACAGCCAGTCGAGTTTCGGAGACTGTGTAATGATGCCATTCCTCAGACTCATCTGATTTCCTACCAGTTAAGCCCAAACTTTGCTTCTCCCTTCTATAAAACACTGGGATAATCATGGTAAATAAGATGGTTTTGTGTTTCTAAAGCCGGATCACACTCATGTTCTCATTTGATCTCCACAATAACTCTGTTAACATACACGAGGCTTGTTATCTCCACTTTATAGGTAAGGGACTGATGGCACCGAGAGGTCAGGTGCCTTGCCCAACTGATAAAAAGTAGAATGGGACTCAAAGCAATATCTTTGTCTCAGGGATGAGTAGAAGGGGCCTCGGCACAAAGGGTCATCCCCCTAGGTCTATCTCATGGCTGCCATGTTCCCTGGTCTATGCCGGTGATCCAGTTTTGCTGCCATCCCTGAGAGTATGTGGATAGGGAGCATTTCTCCTCCACTTCCTGGAATTCTGGATCCCCAGTCTGCTGCCTTGGCTCTAAAACTTCAGCGTCTGGTATCAGCTTCTTATCATGCCCAAGGTTGTACCAGCAGGTGTTAGTAGGACTCATCGGGCCGGGGCAAGTCATACTGTTTCACACATACAAACCCTCCTAAATAACATCTTCATCTTCTTTAAATATCAGCATGCTCACCAAAGTCAACTTCAAAAAAAAAAAAAGTCTCACAAGGAAGCATCAGGCTGGAGTAGATGGATAAACGTTGAAAGGGGAGGGGTGTATCTCTTCTATGAAAGGCCAAAGTAGCTTGAGCTTCCGGGCAGCTAGGCTGGACTCTGGGCGCTGAGGCGATGGATTTAAGCACTTTGCAACCTTTCACATGAGCACCTGCTATTGTGGGACCATCCCCTTCTGCTCTAGTCCACCAAGTGGGGAAGGGCTTTGCCAAAATACATGGCCCAGGGCAACTGAAATGACCTAAAATTATAGAAACAACCTTGGCTGTACACCAGAATCCTAAGGCAAAATTTTTAATAAATACTGATGGCAGACCAATTAAATCAGAATCTTTGAGCCTGAGACCCAGCCACCAGTTTTTTTTAATACAGCCATATTGATATACATTGTATTATATACATTGTATAATTGGCATACAACAAACTGCACATAATTAAACAGTTTGATGAGTTTTGACATAAATATATATCCTGACCCATCACTACAATCAAGATGTTGGACATAGACATCATCTCCTAAAGTTCCTTCACACCCTTTGTAATCCTTCCCTACCTCCCCCATCCTGGTGGCACCAGGCAAACATAGGTCAGCTTTCTGTTGCTATAGATGAATTTATATTTGCTAGAATTTTAATTATATGGAACCATATTGTACCTTCTTTTCTTTTCTCTGGCTTCATTAGCTCAAAATTATTTTGAGATTTACCCATGTGGTTATGTGTCTATTCCTTTTTTAAAAAATATTTTATTTATTTATCAGAGAGAGAGCACAAGCAGGGGGAGCAGCAGGCTCCCCACTGAGCAAGGAGCCCAATGCAGGACTCAATTCCAGGACCCCCGGATCATGACCTGAGCCGAAGGCAGACAGACACTTAACCGACTGAGCCACCAGGGGTCCCGTGTCTATTCCTTTTTATTGCTGAGCAGTATTCTGCTCTGGGATTTACCATGGCTTGTTGATCTATTCACTTGTCGCAAGACGTCTGTTTCCAGTTTGGGACTATTACAAATAAAGTTACTCTGAATACATATGTGCAAGTCTTTGAGCGTAAGATTTCTTTTTCTTGGATAAAAAGCTCAGAGTGGAATGACTGAATCACGTGGCAGGTCTATGTTTAGCATTTTAAGAGTCTGCAGAACAGCTTGGCAAAGTGGTTGTACCATTTTATATTTCCACCAGCAGAACAGGAGAGTTCCAGTGGCTCTAAGTCCTCTCCATTCTTGTCGGTGTGGGTGGGCAAGACATCCCACCAGAAATTTAATTTGCATTTTCCTAATGACTGATGGTGTTAAACATCTTTTCATGTGCTCCCCCCACCTTCTTTGACATTATGTATATCTTTTTTGGAGAGGTTTCTGTTCACATCTTTAGAGATGGAACCTAAACATCAATTAAAAATAAATAAAATCTCCCTGGTGATTCTAAATGTTTAGCCAGGGTTAAGCACTACTGTCTTAACTGGAAAATGGAGTGCAAACCTCTCATTTAATCATGTGGGGACTGAAATCTAGAAAGAGATTGGGTTACTTACTTGTAGAGCAAAACAATGAAATCACCCTTAACATGATCGTGGCCACTAGGGACCGATTCTTCACTAACGTGTTTCCATAAGTTGGACAACGTATCTATCTGCACTAAGACTTACTGGTCCATGCTTCAACCTGATCATTGACCATCTCACCTACTTATCTATTTGTTCTATAATAAAAATTTGAAAGATGTGACTAATTTTGAATTTGCGACAGTCTTATGACTATGGTGACATGGGAGGGGAAATGGTCTCGGGACTTCCACATCTAGTGCGGACTATACGACTCTAGAGGGCTCCATTCACATAGACTATGGTGTGAAAGGCATCCCTAGAGTTGTTCAGTGCACAGTCTGCACAACCCTATAGAGTGACCTTAAATTTTAAGAGCTGGGTCTCACCTTTAACTGTTCAATCATAGCAAAGTCCGTTGCATCTCTGAATTTTGGGTTGAAATCTACAAAATTGGTATAATTCATGCTCATAGCATAGATATGAATGAAATGAGTTCATGTTAGGGATTAGCAAACCCAAGTGGCTAGGGGAGCTAAGCAAGTAACTTAAATGAGTAAAAAGGGTCAGGTCAGGGACACCGCGGTGCTCAGTGGGTTAAGCGGCTGCCTTCAGCTCAGGTCATGATCCCAGCATCCTGGGATGGCTAGTCCCACATCTGGCTCCTTGCTCAGCAGGGAGCCTGCTTCTCCCCTGCCTGCATCTCCCCCGGCTTGTGCCCTCTCTGACAAAAAATAATAAACAAAAAAAATTTTTAAAAGGGTCAGGTCAGAGAGGTGAGAAAGAAATGAAGGGGTTCATGACAAACTGTCTACTCAGCTCGAGCTGATTACAGCTTTGTAAAAATGCTGGCACACGGCGACCGGAACTTCCGTTTCTTAAAAGAAGTCAAAACCCAAAATATCTGTGGTCAAATGTGGTCCACAGAAGAATGTGAAAGGGCTTTCTGAATTATGCCACCTTATGTATTTATAGGGCATCACTATATGGCTTAATTCAAGCTGTGAGTCAGTCTGGTATTTATCTTGCACCCCTCCTCCCACCATTACAGGCAAGCCGACCTAAGAAGCCAGGTCCTGGTTCGAAGTTTGTATAGTTGGAATAGGACTGAAAAAGGGGTGGTAGGTCAGTCGAGACTTAATGGCATTAAGGTAAAATAACCTGGTGCGTTCATTTCACAGGGCAGGTGATGGATTGGATTTGGAACTACTCCAAGGGCAAGTTGCCAAGCCTTCCTCTCCTGTGGCTAGTACTGGTTATGGGCATAGTCAGTGTCTGTCACAGTGACCTTTCTTTCTCTGCCATTCTAGGGCTGATCAATGCCTTCTCTATGGAAACACTTTTTCTATGTCTTAATGCACTCAGTTGGATTATAAAGTTTCTGTGCAGGGAGTGACTCCCAGTGACTCGTACCAGCTCAGGAGCGCTGATCACACGCATCTCCTCCCCATTCTGCTTCCAGTGATGTCACTCTGACAGCTGGAAATTAGCCACAGTGCGTGAATTTATACTAGAGAAATTGGCAAATATTATAAATCAGGTTTATCCCTCCCACCCGCACTAACTAGCACACCCCCAGTTATGAGGGTCACGGACCCTGCAGCGTCTTACCTCTTCCACGTGTATGTTTCTCCTTTGATCTGTTATGGGCCGATGTTCTAGTTGACACATAGCAATTTGCTAGCATTATTTCTAAGATCTTAGAGAGGACCTCACTTTGTCCTCAGCCCTCCCATTAAAGGAAGGGCTCGCCTGGGCCAGACTCTGACCCCATGGGAACCTGATCTAAGACAGGGGCTTCCCACCACACCCCTCACCTATCAAAACAATTCCTGTATGTAGGCATCACCCCAGCTGGTAGGAAGGATTTCGTGAGATCATTTATTCTAACCAGCTAGTATTGCCACCGTGTGCTAACTGTCCTCGGGCTCTTTGTATCTTTACAAGAAACAGAGATAGCCCAAGGGAAGAGATTCAAGGGCTGAGATCCCCCCACACCGGGCAGCGACCAAGGAGCTCTACAACGTTCTTACATGCTCTCGAGTTGGCTTCCAACTCGGAGTAACCCTGCCAATTAATTTTGTGAGTCTGGGAAGAAGAAATGCTAATAATAATAATAACAGATGATGAGATGATGGTTCACTATCCTTCCCGGTAATGTCCCAGGAAATTTCTCTGACTTTTGGTAACCCTCAAATAGAAGCAATAAACTAATAAAACTTGATTGGGATCTCTGTGACTCAGTGAGAGAAAATTCCCATTGAAAAGCAAAGATTTATTACCTGCAACTTGGCAAGGCCCCAAAGATGGCTCTCTCCCTCCCTTCTCGTTTTGCAGTGACATCCAGAAAAAGTACAGTAGCCCCGAAGAAGTGCATTCAGGTGTCATTGCTCTGGAGGCAGTGAACAGGTTACCCCTGGATCTGCCTAATCAACAAATATCTTAGGGAAATACACATGTGAGAGAGGCTTCAGACACACAATCCTGGAAGCCGTGGTCTGGTATTCTTGGGGATGGGTGACTCAGTGGCAGGCCAGGGCTGGCCTTCAGTTTGTAGGCTGGTCTGGGCAGCTTCTATCCACTCTCAGAGGCTCCCCTGTGGCTTTTCACTCTCTGGCATGTTTCTTGTTCATCAGCTCTACTGTTATGTGACTCATGGAGTGTCTTCTTTTCAACACCTAATATCCCAGGGACTCTGCTGACTAAGACATGAGGAAAAGGCATGAGCTGTGTACCAAGCAGTTCTACTGAAGAAGGGATTTATTGGTTTTGAAAAAACAGACTTAAGGACCTCAAATCCAGACCCTTCCCAGGACATGATGTTCAATGTTTTGCCAAACACAGTCTTTGGTAAAAAAAAGTAAACCACTTTTACTTTCCAGAAATCTGCTTTAATTTTCATTTATATCTACTCATGTTTTAAAATATGAACTATGCATCGGTTTTGGAGGAAATAGAATCAACACTCGAGCCTCCTATAATAATAAATCGTTGATACTTTATAGTTTACAAAGCTTATAATCTCATTTGATCCTTACAGAAACCCTATGAGGTTGATATCTCTATTTGGAGAGTTTCCCAAAAAATGTCATAGGAGCACAGAGACTTGAACCCAGGTCTATAGAACCCAGACTGCCAGGCTAAAAAACAAAACAACACACCAAAAAAATCCCGAACTCGTGCCATAGCTCTTTATGGAAACACTTTAGTGCAGAACTCACAGCAAATTTTATCTTGAATTCCTTTTCCCTCCCAAAGATGCCCCAAATTCTGGGAGCTCTTGTTAGGACATGGCCTTTCCTGCACCAGTGAGTCTCTAGGTAGTGATGTTCCAGGTCAGGGTAGCATTATTCAATACAGTCCTGCACACAACTTCTCTCCACACCCATAAAGTTTGAAAAAAAAGTTTTTTATGGAATATTGGTCCATGTTAGTGAGTGTGTCCTTTTCCTACCCAAAAAAGAATAAAATACTCCCTAAGATGCCAGCAGCCCTAGACTCCTACCTTGAAAGTCTAGTTAACTGTGGGTGTGCCTTCTAGCACTCTAGTCCACACAATGTCTGGGAAGTTGGAGGAATCCCCCTAGGTGAAAGTACTTCTGCAAACTCTAGGGTTCTGGTAAGTGGATCTACCATAGTCAGATGAAAAAGAAGCCAGTAAACTTTTTCAGATGGGCGAGGCATATGCAAAATTATACATGTATTTAGGAAAGGTTTACTTACTTGCAAGAGAATCTTAATGAGTGCTGGTTCAAGGCATCACCCTTCCCCACCATCAAATCACTGCATTTATTCTCAAAGCCCTCTGCATTAAACAAGAATTACGTTTTTCTATGCTTTTAAAGGCATGTCAGTTGAACTGGTCAGTTGTGTGAGCGAAAGTCCCCTTGTTAGCCTTGTAAACTTCTCCCCCATTACCCGGGAGCCTTCTGGTGTGCTCAGGAAGTAGGGTTCCTTCTGGAGGGGGCTGTGTGAGCAGCTTTCCAGAGGGAAGGGGCTCTGGGTTGGGAAAGTGATCTTTCCGGAGGTAGAACTATGTCAAGATAAAAAGAAGCAAGGCTGGTCCTGCAGTGTGGAGTCTTGGAAACATGGAAAGTACTTCATACGTGTATCAGTTGGAGCAGGAGGCAGAGAAGGATGGAAAGATGCCCAAGTAGGTGGCCAAGAGGAGTGCAACTCACCAGTGAAAAGGGTTAGTTCGAGGGCCCAGTCTATATGCTCTGAGCATCAGCCAGTATGACTCTTTTTTAATGTTTGAACCAGAGGGATCCACTGATGACACAAAGAGTAAGTAGACCTCTTATCATTCCTTAATAAATGATCAAAATTATTTTTTGGTTCATCCGATGAGTATGGATTCTTCTTTATAGAAATAATCTCTTATCTTGAAAGGTATGCGATCTTCAGAGATAACATCCAGAGTCCGAACATGCTGTCAGCATCTGCTCTGGATGAAGGTATTAAAGATCAGCTCATGTTTGGGCACTACTTCCCGATGCCTTAACTCACAAGAGGCTGAAGAATAAAGAAGAGTGACTATTTACCGTAAGGGCTATCATGCTTTCCAGTCACTGAAATGTACATACTCTCTGGGTACTTACTTCTCTTCCAAGAACAGGTTCTTGGGAAGCTGAGCCTGTTATAAAACCATGGACTCAGCAAGGAAGGGGGCTGGAGGGAAAACTCCTCTCTTCCAGTGACCAGAAATGCTCGTGCACCACTTCCTGGTCCAGCCTCACCTCTTTCTCCAGATACTCTGATACCAGATACTCTGGATGCCTTCACTTTCATTCACGGCCTCAACTCCCAGACTGTACTTTAACGCCAGGCTTTCCAGCTGTGATCTAGAACTATCCTGACCTCTAAGGCAACTTCTGGCTAATTTCATCCAAAAGCATTTCTGTCATTACCAACAATAGCCATATCAGCAAGAATTAACCTTTACTGAGCACTTACCATGTAACAGCCATGTAACGAATCTTCATTGTCTTCATTGATTCAGTGAATTCCCGTAACAACCCTCTGAGGTTGGTACTGATAATTAGCCCCATTTCACAGAGGAGGAAGCCGAGGATTTGGGTGGTAACTTGTCCAATACCACATAGTCATTAAAGGGTGAGGCCATTTAGGATTCCTTCACGGATTCTGAATCACATAGAAAATTACAAGGTTTGAGCCTAAGTCATTTTGACTCCACGGTCTGGGCTCAACCACTAAATACTCCCTCCAGAAGTGACCTCGACCCACCTCTCCAGAGCATCTGGCTGTGGACTCCTACATGCCGAACACAGCCAACAATGACGAGGAGCCATAAGAGATTTCTTTGTTGAAATGTAAGCTTAATGATAATTAGTTTGGAGTGTAGTTATTAGAAAGCAAGCCACGATCTGGGGGAAATTACCTACAGAGAGAGACAGGGAAAAGTCTGAGAATGTATGAGAGTCAAGCAGTCCATGCTGTGTGGCTCCTGGTGTAACATTTTGAAAACACACATATTATGTGGTGAGCTCAGGTGAAATGCTGAAGACAACACAGAGTCACACCTCAGACCCTGCCCAAATGGGAAGACAGCCAAGAAGTACCTGCACCCCAGATGGGACGCCCTACCAAAGGCCACAGAGAAGCCCGGTTCCCCCCAGAGACTGTTAATTATTTCTCATGTTGTAGGGGTTTCCTAATGAATAAACCAATAAATAAGTGTCTTTGTAATTTTCTTTGTGATTCAGAACCAGTGGAATAAGACTTTGGTGCTTATTTCAGGAAGACATACCACAAATACCTAGTGTCCCAAATAGCTTTTCAGAGGAAAGAACATTGAACAGTAGTTCAGGCCTCTTTCACTAATCTAACCTCCTCATTCGATTCTGAAAACCTTTTTTTAAAGATTTTATTTATTTGAGAGAGCGAGCGAGTGAGCATGTGCATGCACAAGCGAGGCGGGGGGAGAGAGAGGATGGAGAAGCAGGCTCCCTGCTGAGCAAGGAGCCTGTTGTGGGACTCAAGCCCAGGACCCTGAGATCATGACCTGAGCCAAAGGCAGATGCTTAACCAGCTGAGCCACCCAGGCGCCCCCAAAACATTTCTTAAACAAACTGAGATGTGAGCAGAAAACTGCCAGAGTTGATATGGATAAAGAAGAAAATGGGAAAAAAATAAAAATCACAGATAATCCCCAAAGCTCATTTCAACCATTAGCATTTTCCTCTTTCATATATCTTATGGTTAATAATGTGGATAGGCTGATACAGATGGATGGGTAGAAGAGCTAGTGAGTTGTCAGTGATTACTTTATTGAGCATTACAAGGTGCACAGCATTGTACATAGCCTGAAAATGTCAAGGTGACTATTGTCACACCCTCTGTTAAGGCTTCCCTCATTTCCATGGTCTTGCGGGCTTTCTTCCTGTGCTCCAGGGAGCACGTACCGGAAGCGATCCTGCAGCACTCCCTACACCCTGTTTCAGCGGTCAGCGGCACCGTGGGTCTGCTCCACTAGGTTTCTGAACTCCTCCAAGACGGGATCCACGTATTGCTGATCTCTGCAACCTTCATGTTCAAATCAAGGTTTTGAATCTTGGACGGGATTCACGTTTGACAGATCAATGACCGACGGAATGGCGAGTGCTTCATTCTAGGTCCTTCTCCCAACTCCCTAGTCTGCATGTAGGTGGAAGTGCTGATGGGGAGTGAGAAGCCAACATGTGAAAGGCACAATGGAAAAGGGGAGGGGCATAGGCGTGGCTCATCCACAGACTAGAAATTAGCTCCATAATAATGAAGAGTTGACCTCCCCAGGGCCCGAAAACATAACGGAGTGACAGAAAAATCTTCCAAGCTAAAGACAGGGGTCATCAATCCAAATTCTCACCTCAAAGCTCAAAGCAGTTTGGGGGGAGCATCAAGCCACCTGCTGGCATCAGTGTCCATAAATCAGGCTCAGCTACCTCGCCCTAAGTGTTGATTTTGCCTTATTATCCGTTCCCATATTTCACAAAAGACCACACAAAAATAAATAAGACACTAAACCACTAGAAGTGAAAAGAAGGCATTTCCAAATGGCTCTCAAGAGGCAGTTTGGATGCCCTGTTCCTTGCATGGTGCCAAGGGGTTCAAGCTTCCATAGATGCCCTCTCTGGGCCTATCAGTATGCAAACACATACTGTGAGGGAACAAACGTTCTCCGGGGGGGGGGCAGGAAGCATGGTGCTGTGCATGGACGGCTAACGGTTTCATCCCATAGGCTCAATTCATCCGATTGATGAGCCAGGGCCAACTCTGTTGGTTGGATGATGGAAAAAACCCAGGGAGGCAGCTAAGTAGTGACACACACACCATATCTGACATCCCAGGTGTGATGGGACATATGTGAAAGACCTTGGCTCCTGATCAGCCACAAGCCAGCAGAGAAACTAAAGACAAGCCTAGTGCCTCCCTGTGCCTCAGTTTCTTTATCAGTTGAAGATTGGCCAGACCATCTATCTGGTTGCTTCAAAGATTCCCTTCCTTTCATCCAGCAGGATTCTTGACCCATCAGTACCAAGGCAAACCCTCACCCTTCCATGTACCTCCACGTGGCTGAAATGAAGGGAGGCTCACTACAGAGTCTCACACTCACAAACAGAAGTGTTGCTAAAATGCTGCTTAAGATTCTTGGATAAGTCTAGTGCATACCCCCTACCATGGACCAGTCTGGTGTTCATAATCCCCAACACTGTCTTACCAACTGATCTACTCTGGGCGTGATTCAATTATTTTTCTCCAAAATGGAACTCACTACACTCACATTTCTGGTCTACCTACCTACTGGAAGTATTGTTTCTCTCCATTATTCCCTCCTTGTTGCCTTCTAGATCCCAGGTGTTTACAACTAACTTTCAGATGAACGGTACTCTAGACCCCAAGGTCAGTATTTTTACATTTGGCCCATTTCTACCTCATGGCAACTCTTTAAAATGCTTAGAAAAATCCAGATGATTCCATCTCAGCTGTGGAAGGCAGAGCAGTTTGGAAGATGCTGCTTTCTCCTTTAGGGCAAGATTTAAAATGATAAGTGCTTGATCAGATGAGCTCCCAAATCAAAATTGCATTAATGGGAGAGTTGTGTTTTCTAACCTCAAACACACTATAAAATGAATTTCCTAAGACATGGTGATTCTTAATCAAGTTTCTGCTTATATAAACTTATATATGGATATGGATTTTTTTTTTCTTGAAATGGATAGAATAGTTGTTTTCTTCTTCTGTGGCTCTTCTGTATACATTTATACCAAAACAATCTTTAAGGATAGAGGTCAGAGTATTTTACTATAATGAGTACTCATCTGATGCATAACAAAGACTGACCTAGAATGCTGGAGAGTACAAATTTTCCTATTGGCTAACATATCAGTCTTTGAGCTCATTCTTGTCAGCCACAGACTTAATCTATGTCAAGTTAATCCAAGCTTAGCTAAGGATACTCAGACCTACACCACCTACTCAGAGCAGGGTTCTGACCCTTGCACTTTCCTCTTTATGCCCGAGAGGACTGTGCTACACTGTTCAAAGGACAAACAATTTTTGCCCTTGCATTCAAACTTTGTTATGCCATATTTAACAGAAAATGCTTATCATTACCTAAAAGAAAAATGCAGCAAAACTCATCTTGGGAGGGGAAAAAAAAAAAACACTAAACACACACACACACACACAAACAAAAACAAAAAACACAAAAACTTACAGGTCCTTCAAAGCCATGGAAAGCTCAGGGATATTAGCAAATCTTTATCCCTAAGAAAGTTATTTCAACAAGAAAGCATGTCTGCACTTCACCAGGGTCAGCTGAGTTGGAGAGAAAGAGAAGTGAATGAAAACAAATCGACCAGCAGCATTATATAAGTTGTGCCTTACATCTCATAACAGAAACAAGATTCCTATCCCACTCTCTCAGAAACTCTTTGGGTTAAGGTTGTCTCCTTCCTAATTCTTCCCTTCTCTGTAATTCCTAGTTATCACAAATGAACACCACAGTATCTCAGGCAGTCCATCTAGCAGCACAGTGAAGGAAGATTCTAATGGCTTGGAAGTTTGCCAATATCCCACAGAGGATCTACCTACCCATAATCCCATTCTCAACATCTCTCTTTGGTCAAGTCTAAATTATACCATCTTCCTTTGCAAAACATGCAAATACCCCTACCACAGGCCAAGATATAATGTAATTGACAGCAAACAGAAACCCACTGTAAAGACAAAATATTCCAGCTTTCTCTATTAAAAAAAAAAATCAAATTCAATGTAACTGGGCCCTGCTAGTGTTTTTGAGTTCTATAACTCCCCTGAATTGTCAAAAGTAACCCGGTAGCCAATCCTCTTGCAGATACTAAAAATAACCTGAAACAGGCTCCCCATAGTGCCAAAAGCAGCGTCAAAGAGCAGAGAGAGGGTGCCACCCAGGCCCATGGCGATGTCCTTGCACACAAGTGGAACCGCGCCTATGGTGTGCATGGGGAAAGTGGCCACGTCCACGAGGACTCGGACCGGAATGCCCAGAACGCGGCAAACAGCCTTCAGCAGACAACAAAGGATCCGGAGAACAGCCCTGATGATTTTGACCGTGACTTTGAGTACCTTCCAGGGAATGCTGGCCAACTCTTCCCCGATGGCCAAGAAGTAGGAGATGATGGCTGAACCCAAGCGGTAAAGGCCACTTTCTATGCCGTTACACACTTGCTTGGTAACAAACCACAGGACGTACATAATGTTCTTCAGGATGCCCACGGCAACGTAACAAAGTAGTTGGAAAAGCTTGATGACCGGGGCGGCGAGGAGGCCCATCAGCTTGCCCAGAAGGCCCCTCCCCTCCTCAGCCGGCTCCGGAGGCAGCAGCGCGGAGCCCGGGCCCTGGGGGCCGGAGAGGGGACGAGCGCCCTCTTTGGTCTGCACCGTTCGCTCTTCATCCTGGACTTGGTTAACCACTTCCAGGATTTTTTTCATTCTCTCCGTGTCCTGTTGGGCCTCGCCACAGTTGTCCTGGAACAGCCGGGGGCTGGACGGAAGCAGTTTCTCGAGCTCGGGCACCATCACGTCCTCTATGATGTCACCGTCGCGCGCGTGCTGGACGAAGCCCATGGCCCAGCCGGCCCCGGGCGCGGCGCAGCAGGCGGCCAGCCAGACAAACGCGGGGATGGCCACTCTGTCCTTGACCTTGCGGCGGGAGGGCACGGCGCCGGCGAGGATATACAGGTCCGCCTCGCCCCCGCACTGCGGGGTCAGGGCCCGCTCCATCAGGCTGCGCAGATTCCGGTACCACCGCTCGCGGAAGGACGGGGCCATCGGAGCTGCGTTTGTGAGCGCGAACGTAGCCACTTGGAAATCATCGCTAAGGGAGAGCGGGTACACCTGTCCACTTTGGTCATCGGAGTCCAAGTAATCTGTGCTGAGGGCTTGCTGGCTTCCCAGGCTGTGCACAGAGGCGACGGCATCAGCCTCATCACTCGCCTCCTCCAGATGGCTGGTGGGGTCGTCAAGCTGAAAGAAGAGAGCAAGTGTTGAGACGCATCCTGTTCCCTGGAGAGAGGGTGCCCCTGGATCGCCAGCACTTGAAGCCGGGGATCTAGAGAAGTCCCTAGGGCATCAGCCCTCCCAGCGCCCGAGTGGGGAAGGGCTTGGTTCTCTGGCGCGGACACACTCCTTCCTAGTATCCCGGGGCCCTGGTGTTTGGAAGCAGCTGCGGAAGAGGCTGTTTCCTATTTTACTCCCCATGTACACTCCGCCCCTTCTCGTGGTAAGACACTCTCTCTCTCACGCACACACACAGATTGCGTATTATGCAGCCCCTCTACTATATCGTTTATTAAACATGAAACCCCAGGGCCTTAGAACAGTCTGCTCACTGACCGCCACTCACAGACATGCCCATTGCAATACCTGCTTCCTGTATTAAAACCGGTTTTTTAACCTACGACAAAACTTTCTTCTGCTTCCAGGCTCACTAGTATTTGAATGTCACTCATTAAAGAACCATCTGAATAGCAAAATAAAATCAGAATAACAGCCCCCCGTCGTCACTGGTCTTAACTCTACAGAACAGCCCCCTGGGTCTCGATAGGCTTCCCTTTCTGAAGGAATGTCAGTGTGTATGTAACTAAAACACCAAACTCACCTATGGGAAACTGGACTAAAAATAGAGTATTTGTTTTAGAGAGTCTGATATATTCTTTGAGCAATGGTTGTGTAAAGGGCAGTGTATTTTTCCATGCTCTCTGCAGACACAGTTTAATGATCTGGTTATTGCCATTATAGTAAATTACTGACAACACTGTTCCCCAAAGACAAAAATACGCCTGTGATGTAAGAGGTAATTTCAGATCTCATTTCTGGGTTACACTTGCCCTTCGGCACGCACCACTCATCTTGCTCTTTGGTTTCCCAGCAGAACCTCTGGACCGAGGGACAGGTACAAAGCTCGCTCTGTGTGCTCTACCTCCCTGTGGACCTGGTTCCCCTGGGCTGCCCACGTCATTTGATACAGTTCCTGTGTTTAATGGAAATTTTTTTTCCCTAATCACAACATGCTAAGTAGGTTTTAGAAGAATGAACTCTTCCCCTCCACCAGCATCCTGCTCCATAAATAATCTTATAATAAATTCCTTTTCAAATTTAGTATCAAGAAAAAAAATGGTTTCTCTCTATGAGTCGGTCTCTATACTAGATAGTAAAAGCTCTTGAAACCCAAGGGGTTTCTTTCTGTTTGGGAATTAACTGAAAGGAGACTTTCAGTGTTCCTGCCAACATGCATGTAAGAAAAAGAAACTAGTTGGGCACCTGGGTGGCTCAGTGGGTTAAGCCTCTGACTTCAGCTCGGGTCATGATCTCAGGGTCCTGGGATCGAGCCTCACATCGGGCTCTCTGCTCAGCAGGGAGCCTGCTTCCCCCAACCCCACCTGTCTCTCTGCCTACTTGTGATCTCTCTCTCTCTGTCAAATAAATAAATAAAATCTTTAAAAAAAAGAAAGAAACTAGAGAATTGCAAAGGAGGGGCACCTGGGTGGCTCAGTCGGTTAAGTGTCTGCCTTTGGTTCAGGTCATGATCCTGGAGTCCTGAGATGTAGTCCCACATCGGGCTCCCTGCTCAGCAGGGAGTCTGCTTCTCCCTCTCTCCCTCACCCCCGCTGCGCTTGCTTGCTCTCTCAAATAAATAAAATCGTTAAAAAAAAATCACAAAGGAGGACTGGAAGGGAACTACCCATCTATTCAACAATATTTATTGAGCATATATTACATGCACCCCCGTCAATACTTCTTAAGAACTACACGCCAGGCCCTCTTCTGAAAATTTGACATGTATTAAATCAGCAAGTGGCTATGCTAAGTCTTCACTCATTTAAACTCACCAAAAAACTAGGTACTATGGTATTGCTATCACCTTTGGATAAATGAAGACACTGAGGCACATCAAGCTTAAGCAGCCTAGTCTAGATCACACAGTGAGGAATGGCAACACCACGCAAACACGCCAAGCACAGCCCCATGGCTGGTGACCTTAATCACTGCTTTATGTGCCTCCAACTAGACCTTAATAACATGAAGAAATGCACCATCTCTTTGGGGAAACAAGACAGAGATACAAAGTTAAATAGGAAACCAAGATAACGGGGCCATGCAGACTACCCTAAATGCTGCAGAAGTAAGATAAAGAAAAAGAGAATGAATTCCAAAGGAAGGAAGGGCACCATGAATGCAGTCAAGGATGACTTCTTACTTCTTGGAGAAGATAGAAGCTGAGGCAGGATTCGAAGGATACACAAGACTTCCATAAATGTAGAGACACAGAAAGGTCAGTGAGGCTTAACAAGACTTCTAGACCAAGGCATGGGGGCAGAGACCAGCGGCCTGTGAAAATAGGATTCTTTCTCTCTCTTTTTTTAAAGATTTATTTATTTTGGGGGGCAGGGGAGCAGAGAGAGAGAGAGAGAGAGAGATTCTCCATCAGACTCCCTACTGAACACGGGGCCTGAAACAGGGCTTGATCTCACAACCCGAGCTAAAGTCAAGAGTCGGGCACTCAACTGACTGAGCCAGCCAGGTGCCCCCCAAAATAGGATTCTAAGTAAGGACAAGCATAAGGCTGAATTGGAAAGGACAGTAGGAAGCAGAGTATAAATGATCTGATACACAGAAAACTCACCATGGGAATATTATCTCGACCAGGAGTGCCCACTGTGCACCAGGCACCATGGAAAAGGCTCTACATAGAGCATCTTTTTAATCCTAACAGGATCCCCATTGCCTCAGATATGGCAAGAACTGTAAAGCAAGTCTTCAAATAATTACAATTTGGAAAGCACTGCCATGGGGGCATTTACTCTTCACATAATACAAGAGGCGAGGCACTATCTCCGTTTGACACACAGGAAAGTGCAAACTCACAGATGTGATAGGGACAAGGTCACCCAATATGTAAGTGGCAGGCCGAGGTTTATAGCCAGCTTCTCAGACTCCAAAGCCCCAGCCCCGCACCAGCAGCAGCCCACACCTCTGGGCGAGGAAGGGAGCATGAGAGCCACATGTCGGCCGTGCTGGAGGACAGGCGGGGACAGAAGACACATGGGAAACACAGCTGCAGGAGAATCAAGTACCTTGGGTCACATCAGAAGTCAGGGGAGGAAAAAGCTTTGGCTAGAGAAGGTCAATAGTGTGGCCCCCGCCACAGAGAGGAAAGGGAAGGATGGAGACAACGAGCAAAGCCTTTGATGACTCGAGAATCCTTAGTGAGACTTCAAAGGGCGATTTCCACTGAGGGCTCGGGGAAGGAAGGCAGACGGTGGAAGCGACCAGATACGGGCAAGTGTGGACTGCAGACACATACGGCTTGTTGGAGAAGTCTTAGGTAAAGGCAGAAGATGAGCAGGCCCTTAGCCAAGAAGCAGGGCTCCCAGGAATAAGCAAAGATGGTCTTCCAGCCCCCACACACAACCCAGGGACAGGGGCACTGGGAGTGGGGGGCGTTGCTAGGTCTCCATGTGTGCAAGGAGCATTTGGGGGCTCCGAGGCATCTCAGCGGCATAGCACCACTGCACCAACCCAGTCCCTGAGGGCTTCCGGGCTACGAAATCCATGCAAGCCTCAGGGACCTGAGTCAGCCAGTGCAGATTTGCCACAGTGGAGTTTGTCACCAAGTGGGGTGGAAGGAGCTATTTGTGAACAGGGATAATGGTCTGCAGAACACAAACCTAAAACTTCAGCACTCAGCAGCAGTGAGTGCTGCTGCTTTCCCTTCTTTCCTCCTTCCTCTCCCTCTCTTCTCAACTCCCCTGGGAATTCACAAGCACCTTTTCTGAAGCAGTTCAGAGGCCTGGCAGGTACAGGGGCGCCCCCTTAACCTCCTTCCTGGTATCAAAGCACAAGGATTTTGATGGAACAGATGACCCAACGGGGCCAGAAGACCAGAGAGTCCCAGCCAAGAACCCCCAAGACCAGTCAGGGGATTGCACCAAGGGGCGAGAGAGTGGTAGCAGAGGGAGAGGGGTTGTGTGCCCTGAGAGAGTGCAGAGGCATAGAATGTTCCAGAACACAGAGCTGCACAGAGGCTTTGCAGAGGGCTGGGATGACCAGATGAGGAGGATAGGAATGTGGGAGATGCTTACAACTAGTTACATAGTTTAGTTTTAAAAAGAGCCCACACAATGGATCCAGCAGAAAGAGATTGGGGGGGGGGGGGCGGTGCACGTGGAGATCAGGCTCCTGTGCATTTGCTTCTTATATTTTTACAGACTGCAAGTTCCACAGACATCAGGATCATCTCTCATACTTTCATCTGCCTAAAACAACATGAAGATTCTGGGTATGGTAGCTTCTAGGTTGGTGGTGACTGATTAGTATGCTGGTGATGACGACAGCACCGATGGATTGGGGGTTGGGGGGGACAGCAGAGGGAATGCTTCTGCGAGCACATGGAGTAGCCTCCGCCCGGGACCCAGGATGACAGAACCTCTGCTGAGAGCACAGGGGGAGGAAGAAAGGGTGTGTTGGGAGCTGGGATTGGGGAGTTCTCTGCCCCAAGTGGGGACATGCAGGCAGAGCCCAGGGAAGGTCTGCAAGCTTCTGGGGGTCACTGTGACAGGGAATTCAGGAGAGAAGCAAGGAAAGATGCTGGAAGGAAAGGGAGGCTCTGTGGAGGCCGGCCAGGACTAATGGGCCAGGCCAGATCTGCGTAGGCCAGGACTGTCATTTTTGTACTTGTCCTACCCACAGACATGACACACAGTCCAGGGACAGATGCAGAGAAGGAACTGGTGACGATGAAAGGGGCAGAGGGCGTTGGCCTCAGAGGCCAAGGGGCAGAGGCCGAGGGCGGCAGGTGACAGCTACTGGCACTGCTCACAGAGACTGTATGCAGGTGAAGCCAGACAGGTCAGGGGACGTGGACTGCGGGTGCTGGGTGGGAGCAGCTGGGTGTGGCCCAGGTGGGGGGATACAAGGGACGGTCAAGTTGAGCAAGCTGACCACCAAAGACAGAGTGGGGAGAAGGTGGCCAGGCCCTGAAACCATGTTTCCCCATCTGTCTATGCCCCTGGATGGAAGAGTCCAATCCCGTGGCCAGTGATCTCGGGGTCCCAGAACCCAGCACAGGGGCCCTCCGCAGCAGGAGCAATTGGTAGCTGCTGAAAGGATGATCTCATCCTCCAACAGTCTGCCGGTGCCCCTCCTGTCCTCCGGTTTGCAGAGGAGAAAGAGAGGCCCTGGAGAGAACAGCCTGTCCTCCAGTTCTGCTCTGGAATCTGCCATGTGGAAAAGGTGGTCATGTAGAAGGATCATCTAAACGGTTATCAAACTTTGCAGTGATTCCGGAAGGGTGGAGTTTCTCCCCCTGGGGGAGAATCTTAGGCTGGGGCTAGAGAGGCACTTGCAGGGCTGATCCAGACAGGATCCTAGCGTCAGGAGAGACCCAGGGGGCTCCTACCTAACTCTGTGGGGACAAAGAGGCTATTTTGTTTGGGGAGTTGTTTTATTTTCAAGAAGAGCTAAGTAACTGATGGGCTGAACAGGTGCTGTTCCAATTCTGGTTCTGCCCTGATCTATGACACACACACACACACACACACACACACACACACACACACACACACTGAAAAGATGCTACCATCTCACGACCACCTCCAAGCAGGGAGAGGGCCCGTCCTTACATGGAACCGGAGTGCTGCTGATAGTCGGAAGATCAGATAATCTTATCAGACCCGGGGCTGGCTGGTGCAAACAGGCCCTCTCCACAGACACGCACAGGAGAATCAACCAGATCTGAGGCCTCGGGGGAATCCGGAATCCAGAGAGAATGCTCTCACACCAGAAAATACTAAGCTGCAGGGAAAGCTTCCTTTCAGAAAAGGAGCAGGAGGTGGTGGGACCAGGAGAGCAAAGGAAGAATATTTAAGGAGGAATAACCCCTAAAACCTTGCAGCTCTTGGGGAAAGGCATAAACAGAGTTCCGACCCATCCGTTTAAAAAAAAAAAATCCTCCCTGTTTGGCATCCAAAATATTCTTATCCTCTTGGGAACAGAAACAGCTTTAGAAGACTTAGTAAGATTTTTTTTTTTAAATTTTAATTCTTTTTTTTTTTTTTCGGAAAGAGAAATGCAGGGCTTTCCATTTCCTGACCAGCCCTTCAGCACTGAGGCGGACTTCTGGGCCCTCTCGGCCTTCCTCCCGGTGAATCACCCTTCCTTTGGGCCCCCAGGGCCACTCACACACCTTCCTGCCATAGGGAGCAGCCGGCATTTCCAGCTCTGGCCACTGCGCGCCCTGGAGGTACTCAGGATGTGTCCCCGAACCCCAGGGGTGCAAAGGCAACCAGTGAAGGGTTCTCTCCTCCTAAGTAAGAGGATGACAGAGCAGAAGATAGACTAGAGTTCTGTTCCAGCTCCATCGCAGACTTTTCTTTTTTCTTGGAAATTTAAAAAACAAAAACAAACAAACAAAAAACAATAGAAGGGAGGGAGTAAAAAATGCACCAAACCGAAGAAACAGCAGTAGGGGTGGGAGGGGACACCTGAGGGGAGGCTGGTCGCTGGCCTCAGGGACAAACTCCCCACAGGCTCCTTCTCACACAAATCGCCAAGTTTCAAACCCCCTCCTGGAGCCTCCGAAAGTGGGCCGACTCCTTTAAGACCTTTCCAGAAGTGCAGTCCCTCCTCAGGTTACACCATCCCTGCTCTTCTTGGGTTTCCTGCCTTGCTACTTACTGAAGCCCGTTTTCCACTCTCTGCTCTGTTGTCTTTTCCAGGGCAATTATTCTTAGCGTGTGACTGTGCCGTACAGAATTCCGAAAAGTCCGTTAAGCTGAGACATTTCCATTTCTAATTTTTTCCACCTTCTGGGGTTCAGACCAGATTAGAGGTTCTTAGGTCTGGCTGCGCGTCAGAATCACCTGGAAGCTTTAAATAACCTATGTCCAATGCCTCACCCCAGCCCAATTAAATAGGAATTCTGGGGTCAGGAGAGGGCTGGGAATCAGGATGTTTTTAAAGTTCTCCGGGTGATTCTAAGCTGAGAACCCAAGGGCCTAGATCTGTATCAGCGTTTCATTTATCCTATCAGTCTCCGCTGGAATTAACTCCTGCCCAGATGGCCAGTACGAGAAATCAGGGACATCTCTTTAAATCAGTAGGTTTCAAAATTCAGTTTGTATCAGAAGCTCCTTGGCCCTTGTTCTTGTGCTTCACCCCAGGGACATACTGCGTGGTGTGGAGTGGGGCTCCGAGTGCACTTTTACCATCATCCCAGGTGATGCCGATGAACCGGGGGGGGGGTCCCCATGAACCCCACTCCTAAAAACAAATGTCTGAATCACCTTGGGGTAGTGCCCTAGTGGGTTTACTGATTCACGTGATGCTTGTGATTCCTGAGAGCATTATCCACACGCTGTAAGAGCGCGGAGGAGAATACCAAGGGAGAGAACGAAGTACCATAGGGCCATCTAAGCCTGCCGCCTATCAGACCCGTTAGTAGTCTGGGCACAAACGTGTGTAAGCATGGATTTCCTGCCTATTCATACATGGAACGAGAAGCCCATTTTTGCTATTTATACTCTTTTGAGCACATCTCACTACTCTAACGTCTTCGACAGCAACCTCAATTTCCTGGTTAAATGACAAATGGGCATATTTGTCAGCACACCCCCTCCCCAAAACTCCTCCAACCTCTTCCCTCAAGTCTTCCCTAACTTCAACCGAAATAGGCTAATCCGTCCCCAGCCATGTGAGTTACATGGAGGTCGTGTGACTGCTTCCCTGATTGCCCCCTCCTTCCTCTCCCCCTCACCTGTGACCTCAGGGGTTGGGGGTGCCTCCACCATTCCTCTCTACTTGCATTCCATCTGGCTGCTCGGGCCCAGCCCCAGCCTCACAGCCTCCCGTGCTGGGTGGTCTCCTTTGGCCTCCCACATCCATTCTCCACTTTTCTCCACCTGCTCTGTGCCCCAGGAGGCTGACTTTTAGGGAGCACATCATCTGAGCTCTCATGCCCTCTGGCTTCTGACTGGAGCAGCCATGGAGAGGATGGGAGAGAGAAAGATCGGGATATTTATTCCTTTGCTCCCCCTGCCCCCCACCTGGCTGCTGTGGTTCTTGGCTCTGGCTGAGTTTCTCAGTGGTCATGGCGCCAACCAGGCTCCCACCTGATCCCACAGGCTTAGAAGGGTGACAGCTTCCTGTAAATGGCTAGGCCCTAGCAGCTTTGCCATACCTTGTTGACTCCCTTACTTCTCTGGAAATAATATCTTCATTCCATTCTTTTGGTTAAGCTACGTGGAGAGTTCCATCCATTTCCTTCCAGGACCCTGGCGCAAACAACCTTCAGTGAACGCTTTCCCCAGATCACAGCTCTCCCAGTCCTGGGAGACTGATTCCACCTTGGGGCCTTTGTGGCATGAGTTACACACAGAGTTGGTACACAGAGCCGGTTCTGTTGAGTAGGGAAGGTCCCTTGGGTAGTAGAATATGGCTACCCAGACTGGGGTCTCCCAGACAACCCCCCGCTATCTCAGCCCTCATCAATCAGTATGCTATAGCTAACTTCTATTTCTAAATTAACTATTTCAGATACTCTCTCTGAAAGAAAGCACTTCTTAACACATGACCCCCTCCTACCTACCTCCTTGCCAGTCACATCCGGCCAGCAGCCCATCAGAGGGCACTCTCTCGGATTTTCAATCCAAGAAATTCAGAGACTGACAACAATCAGAGTGTGAAGCAGTTTATGGCTGAGAGCCAGGCTGACCCACTGAAAAGCAGGAAAGCCGTTAAAAGACCGGGTGAGTAGGATAGAGACCCTGAAGACTGTAAGACCATCTGGCTTCTAGAAGTTTCCCAGCTCTGGCTCCTTGGAGACCTGTGTGTATCTCTGTTCCCATGTCTGTGAATCTACCAGGAATCTATTACCACAGCCCTGCCCTTCACCTGAATAAGCTTGCGTAAGCCCGTGATTCATATGCCAACCAGCCTGAAGCATCAGGAGAACCCAGCAAGTCCCCTGTGGGAGTTGGGGCAGGAACCTTATAGGCATGAAACCTTCCAGACACTTGGATTAAATTTCAGGAGCAAATGAAAAGATAGGCCTGTCTTGGTTCCAGAAGTCTGGGAACAGACCGGAGGGGCACCCCATGGAGCAGAGAGAAGGAACTTCTACCGAGCTCCTCAATAAAGACCATATCAATGGGCAAAGGAACATGGAGGGCAGTGTATGAGCCACTGAACTCTGAGAAGAAGCTGAGACCAGTCACAAGGAAGGTAGCAATGGAGCAGGAGTATGGATTTTTGTTTTTGCTTTTGACCAGCTCAACAGTTTTATTAGAGAAATCCAGGGTCACACGGGACTTTAGAGTTGATGTTGGGACCTTTTATTGCCAAAGGTGCGTGCGACACTGACAAGCACTGGCTCTGCATCTGCTCGGCCTGACCTGTCCTCTTGCATTTGGCCCCCTTGAGAGTCTGACCTCTCGCTCTCCTGGCACAGGCCAGGAGATCCCTTGAGAAATAATACAAAGGCAAACAGGAGCATGGTGACCCTCAGCCTGGTTGCCTCCATGGCAGGCATGGTCTGGGAAGCAAAGGTTACTTGTTCATTCCGCCTGCTTAATGTATGCATACCGAGTGCTTGGACACAATGGGGAGTGCCTTTTGCATACACTGTCGCACCATCTTCCCAACCCCACCGGTGCAATGGGGACAATTTGTTAGGCCCATGCCACAGAGAAGGAACTGAGCTCCACGAAATTCAGTAACAGTCCCAAGGTCACAGAGCCGGTAAATGACAGAGTTAGTACTCAACCCAATTTTGTCTCTCTACAAGACCCACCCTCTTAAACACTCTGTACACTTGCTCAGTCCTTGCCCCTTTGGGGCTAACAGTCTAGAAGGAGAGAATTCAGTCATGGTCACGATCTACCTTCCTGACTTAAGTAACAAGACACCTGCAGGAACGGACTGCGTCTTGTTCCAGGGCTGCGTCTGAGACTCCTACTTCTTGGCTTGGTGCTGAGAACTCAGTAAATGGTTTTCATGTGGATGAGAATGGCAACACCCATCACAATGTCAATCAGCAACTGGGGGGTGCGGCTCCCAGGTGGCTCAGTTGTTAAGCATCTGCCTCCGGCTCAGGTTGTGATCCCAGGGTCCTGGGATTGAGCCCCGCATCGCATCGGGCTCTCTGCTCAGCGGGAAGGCTGTTTCTCCCTCTCCCACTCCCCCTGCTTGTGTTCTCTCTCTCACTGTCTCTCTCTAATAAATAAAATAAATCTTAAGCAAACAACCAAACAAAAAGATGCAGTCTAAGCCTACCTCTTAAACCCCAAGTCACTGACAGAGAACAAACTGATGATACGCTCTGGTCTCTGGTCGATTGTGACCACATTTACTATGTACATGAATGAGAGGAAGTACTCGGGTGCTGGCTCGTGGCAAGAATGGAGGAGCAGAATGGGGCCCAATACTGACAGCAGCAAAAGCAACGGTACCATGCCTGGTCCATGAGCCCCCCGGGGGTAGGGGAGAACCACAGCCTGTAATATAACCACTATCAACCCAATTATGGGGTCACCCTTTTTGGAAAACTGGGAAAGGCTCAGAGCCTGTCTCCATACAAGATGACAGCTACAAGAAATAGCCTTTCTCTGAAGCCGACTGACAGATTTACCCTTCATTTGGAAGATCACTAAAGAAGGGGACCTGGGGGCGCCTGGGTGGCTCAGTGGGTTAAAGCCTCTGCCTTCAGCTCAGTCCATGATCCCAGGGTCCTGGGATCAAGCCCCGCATCAGGCTCTCTGCTCAGCATGGAGCCTGCTTCCTCCTCTCTCTCTCTGCCTGCCTCTTTGCCTACTTGTGATCTCTGTCAACTAAATAAATAAAATCTTAAAAAAAAAAAAAAAAAAGAAGGGGACCTGACAGCCCCTACCGCCTTTCCCACAGCATAGTAATTCTCACTGTCGGGAAATGGCTTATTTGCTTCCAACCTAAACCCTCCTCGAACTATTAAATCTTAACCATTGTGTCTTCAGCACAAAAGAGACAGCATGTACTTCTCAATGTTGTATAATAAATATGATTTGAAGCTAGTAAATCTGCCCTCAGGCAAAATCATTTCCATTTGTTCAACCTTTTCTCCTGGGCTTTATGAATGTCGCTCTTATTTTTTTTTTCAGATTTTTTTTTTTTTAGGTTTTACATATTTTTTTTACAGAGAGGGAGAGAGCACGAGCAGGGGAGTGGCAGGCAGAGGCAGAGGGAGAGGGAGAAGCAGGCTCCCCGCTGAGCAAGGAGCCTGATGCGGGGCTCGAGCCCAGGACCTCAAGATCATGACCTGAGTGGGAGGCAGAGACTTTACCAACTGAGCCATCCAGGCACCCAAATGTCACTCTTCTTCAAGTTCTTCTAAATGTGAGACTATATGACAGCAGGGCTTAGGAAAAGACCCAGATTAGAAATGAGGAGACTAGTCAGCTCTGCCACTGACTGGGTTCCTGATGTTGGGCAGGCCAGTGAGTCCCCCATGAGAGGACAAGCATCACCCCTGCTCGGGAGCACAGGAAGAGGGAAGAAGTAAGATTATTTTAGGCTACCCTTGAGTTATCCAGACAGTGACATGAAAAAATATAAGGTAGACTTTGTATTTGAAGGGCCCAGGCCTTCTATATCTTTTCTTTTTTCTTTTTCTTTTTAGGTTTTATTTATTCATTTGAGAGAGAGCAAGATCGGGGTGAGGAGCACAGGGAGACGTAGGCTCCCCGCGGAGCAGGGGGGCCCACATGGGGCTCAATCCCAGGACTCCAGGATCACGACCTGAGCCCTGAGCCGAAGGCAGACGCTTAACTAACTGAGCCACCCAGGCGCCCAGGCCTTCTATTTCTAAATTAAATAAATTATTTCTATTCATGTGCAAATTCACTCATGAAGAGCCCCTTCACTTTCTCACTCAGTGGGTATGGTGGTCCTTTGACGGTCTTGTTAGCTGTGGCTCCAGGGTCCAAAAGGGTGCTGAACCTTGTTGACTAGAATGAAGGGCCTGAGAGCCTATATGTATCTCTATGTGAATAGAAAATTCTGGAATGTTAGCACACGCGCACACACGCACACACTCAACTGTAAAGGTTAGCTGTCTGTGAGAAATGAGATCCGTTTCTTTATATACTTCTAAAATGCTCAAAAATATTTTTACCATAAGCATATATTACTTCTATAATCCTAAAAACCCTTACTATAAATGATGGCCATCATCATACATTAAAAGGATTAGTTGAAAATTGTCTGCGGGTCCAGATCTAGGGCTGCGGGGCTGCAAGAGGACTAGGACTGCTCACGTTTCAAAGTGCACTATTGCTGTTCAATCCATATTTGCTAAGTGGTCCACACTGAGCAACATTTCTTCGTCACTTACAAAGCGCTGGCATGAAGCTCGACCAGGGGCTGGCAAGCTACAGCCTGTGGAGCCAAATCCGGCCAACCACCAGTGTTCATAAATAAAGTTCCCTCGGGATACAGCGATGTTCATTCATTTATGTATTATTATCCAGAGCTGTTTTTGTGTGAAAACAGCCCAGTTGAATAGTTGCATCAGAGACTTTAGGGCCCAGAGAGCCTAAAATAGTTCCTATTTGGCCATTTACAGAAAACACGTGCTGTCCGAGACGGAGGCTGGGACAGTGAGCAACCAGAGCCCCGTACTCTCCTTCATGGCACTTCATGTCTCACTGGGTGGCACTCAGTCCCACAAAGATGTGTACCTGTGACACACTAACAAAGAAAGGTGAGGTCTGGTGCTATTAGAGAATATTCTGGGCAGTTGCCCTATTTGGGAATATCAAGGAAGACAAAATGCAAAACCAAACAGCAGGTACATAAGTCCTTTGACAGGAATTAGGAAAACAGCATCACCACCACCCTCCCCAGCCCCCGCCCCCGAAATGACCCAAAATGGTTAGAGGTGAATTCTGGTGTGTGTGGCACCAGATAAGGCTGGGTGGGAAGTGGGAGACGCGTGTGCAGGACTCTAGGGCACTCTGGGGACCACGATAAGGACTTATCTTTACATGAGGAGAAATGGGGAGCCCCGAGGCTTTCCAGGGAGGCCGCTGGAGGCACGACGGCCTTGATGATCTGAGAGGATTTCTCTGGCTTCCAAGGGGAGTAAGTTTAGAGATTCCGGAGGAGCGATTAACCAGTGTGGAAGCTGTTTTGCAGAGGCCTAGAGGAAGATGAGGGGAGCTTGGCCTTCCAGGTGCAGATGGCAGGGATCACGGGGGCAGGTGTGTCCAGTGAAGGTACAAGAGCAACCGCTTCAAATGGTGCCCTTGGCCATGAAGGAGGCGTCTGCCATCCTGGGCACCATGGTTCCAGACACACCGGAGATACTCGAGAATGAGAAAAGACCAAGGGTGGTTCACAACTTCGCCTTTCCCTTCCCCAGGCTTCCGTGCACCCTGACGTTTTGGCGGATGACCAGTCTTTTGGAAGCATCGACAGTGGCCATTTCCTTATGTGGCCCCGTGCAGTCACGCATCCTGGTCAATCCACTCAAAACACTGATGTGATATGGGTCCACTTCTTCCCTCAGTTATAAATATTTAAATAATGATACAGGGACCTCCTGAAACCAATGCTACCATCTCCCAGACACAGCGGGAAGGCTTAGGCTGGGTGGATATCGGGTTACCTAGGACATGAGGGCAAAGTAAGAACTTGCATGGGGGGCGGAGGACATCAGTTTACAAACAGTCCTAAAGGAAAAAGGGAATTTCTATACTTCCAAGGACGTGGGAGAGGCTGAGTTGGAGCGAAGGCCCTCTCCCGGTCCCAAAGCAGGGTGTGTGGCATTACCCGGGTATGAAGTGTCGGAATGTGCTGGGTTCAGCTGTCCCTCCTACTCTGGGCAACCAGGCAGGGGGCACCGGAGGGACTCTCAAGGGCTGATGGATGGATGAGTGGGTACTCTCTCTCTGTTCCAGAGGTGGGGCTCTGGAGGGTGTGGTTTTCTTGCCCCCCCACACCCACCCCCAGGGCAGTTGGCACCTGGTTAGGAGCCGGGCTTGTACAGGGCACCCAGCCCACTTTCAGCTGCAACAGCTTCACGCCCCACAGAAGCAAGAGCCCTCCCTCATCCTGGCCACACTCACTGAGACTCAGTGATACTTGCTGCCTGACAAGGGTTTTTAGAAGATCCCCCTTCCCCAACCCTTTGGAGAATGTGTTTGCATAATGGCCACAGGATGGGCTCAGGGTGGATCAGAACAGAGCACGATTGCAAAAGAGGGGGCAACAACCCCTTCGGCCCAGCGCAGCACTTCCGGCTCCTGTAACCCACCGTGGCTTCAGCACGAGGGTGCCCCGGGGGGGGGGGGGGACCGTGAGCATCCGTGGCCGTGGGCATGCGGCTTACCTTTTCCCTATAGCTCATATCCTCCTGCCTTGCTTTATTTTTCTTCTTAGTACTTTCATTACTTAATTTGTTAGGTCTTTTATTTATTTTATCACCTGTGTCCTCTATCAGATAGTAAGCTCCACGAGAGAAGGTATTTTTATCTTTTTGATTCACTGCTCTCTTCCCAGGGCCAAGAACGGTACCTGACACATGGCAGATGCTCTAATAAATATTTGTTGATTTAGGGAATTAACTAATTCCCTAAATTAGTTCCTAATTCCTAATTCCCTAAGAAGGCCAGGGCCGAGGGCCTTGTTAAAGCATTAGGCATTCCTGCCAACCGAAACTCAATCAAAACTCAAAACAAATCATGCCTAAAATTAAGATTGGAACATGTAATTTAACCTTTATTGTCAAACGCTATTTCAGCCACCTGTGTACTCTGCAAAATGAAATGTACCCATATCTTTTATCTTGATTCAAAGTATAAGATGTCCTCAACCTGACCTCTTTGGAGGGAGCCATACTGTCCGGCACTGGGTCAAGAGAAGCTGACCGAATACTAATGGTGCTTCTATTTTTGGTTCATACCATGAGTCGGTTTCTCTTTTATTCCTCCTTCCTTTCAGTGGCCAAGGAGATACATCAGCAGGCAACAAATTATGGCTGCCACAGATACCACGTTCCATGGGGCTGATCAGTTACATGGCCACTCCCGAGACGTGATCTACAACTTGAAGGGGGATGAAGGGGGACCACATTCTCAATCCAACAGCAATTCTAGGAGGAAGCACAAGCTCCTGGCGAGTGGGAGGATTTATTTTCTCATATTCTCACTTGTACTTTAGAAGTTTCACTGACCGTTTAAAGGGAAGAGAAATCTGAAACCCAAAGAATAAACTCTTTATTCAGGGAAAGTTCCATTGTATCACCATGAGCTCGTAAGTGAGCTAAGGACAATCTGAAGCCGATTCCAAAGCAAAGCCACAAATCATCCAAAGAACTAGATGAATTCAGTAAAATAAAAATAAGCGAACAACCCTAGTCAGTCAATTTGGAATCTGGAGAGAAAACATGAAAGCTGTCACTGGAAGACCTCATGCTCGAGTAGGAAGGACACGAAGAACCTGGGAATGGGACAGCCATGACCTCCCATCCAGGCTCTGCAACCAGCAGCTGTGGGACCATGGGTAAGTGGCTTCACCGCACTGCAGCTCAGTGTCCTAAACTCTCAAACATGGGTCCCAACATCTAGTTATAGGAATGAGTTAATTTGCGAAGACCCTTGTCCACAGTGAGAGAATCCATAAATGCCAGCTCCTTTCTTGGACTGTCCAAATTTCAGTCTGAACTGAAAGAATGGTGCCCAGAGATGTCATCACTGAACTGTTTGGGGCCAAAAGGGCCTGGAGAGGTTCTGCCAATGTAGAGCAAGGCCCTTAGCCTGCTTCTGAGAATGAGCACAAATCCAACAGAAACACTGAATTCCAAGAGATAGAAAAAGGCAGAAGAGGAGAAAAGTGCAAGGAAAAAGAGTCGAGGTCACTCGTGCTTTTGCTATGTGCACCCAAGGAAGCAACTGTGAGTGACTGACTCTGGAATCATCCCTTTGAGTCAGCGCTGCAGACTGCAATGCCATTGTTCACTGTCTGTTTTGTGACAACACACCTCTTGGTGACTCAGAACAGGGAGGGTGGAGGTGTTTCTGGCACCAATTTTATTTTTGTTCTTTCAATCACCTCCATTCATTCATCCATCTAGCCATTCAATCTCTCACCAAAGCTCTTTCTAAGCACTTGTATGATGTGAAATACAAGCCTGGTGTTTGAGAGGGTACACAGTTGGAGGGTTTCCGTTTTAAGAGAGTTGTAGAATTTTAAGAGTCACCTGCCTAATCCAATGTTTCATTTGTGTGTGTATTTGTGTAAGTCTTACACCTTTTATAGCATGTGACTCTTGATCTCGGGGTCATGGGTTCAAGCCCTACAGCGGGCGTGGAGCTTACTTAAAAATATAAAAATAAATATATTGAAGAGACTGTCTTTTTTCCACTGTATATTTTTTCCTGCTTTGTCAAAGATTATTTGACCATAGAGTTGAGGGTCCATATCTGGGCTCTCTACTCTGTCCCACTGGTCTATGTGTCTGTTTTTATGCCAGTACCATGCTGTCTTGGTGATCACAGCTTTGTAGTAAAGCTTGGAATCAGGTAACGAGATGCCGCCAGTTTTATTTTTGTTTTTCAACATTTCCTTAGCAATTCGGGGTCTCTTCTGATTCCATACAAATTTTAGGATTATTTTCTCCAGCTCTTTGAAAAATACCAGTGGAATTTTTATCGGAATGGCATTAAAAGTATAGATTGCTCTAGGCAGTATAGACATTTTAATAATGTTTATTCTTCCGATCCAAGAGCATGGAATGGTCTTCCATCTTTTTGTGTCTTCTTCAATAAATGGTGCTGGGAAAATTGGACAGCTATATGTAGAAGAATGAAACTCAACCATTCTCTTACACCGTACAAAAAGATAAACTCGAAATGGATAAAGGACCTCAACGTGAGACAGGAATCCATCAGAATCCTAGAGGAGAACATAGGTAGTAACCTCTTCGATATCAGCCACAGCAACTTCTTTCAATATATGTCTTGAAAGGAAACAAAAGCGAAAATGAACTTTTGGGACTTCATCAAGATCAAAAGCTTCTGCACAGCAAAGGAAACAGTCAAGAAAACAAAGAGACAACCCACAGAATGGCAGAAGATATTTGCAAATGACAGTACAGACAAAAGGTTGATATCCAGGATCTATAAAGAACTTCTCGAACTCAACACGCACAAAATAGATAATCATATCAAAAAATGGGCAGAAGATATGAACAGACACTTCTCCAATGAAGATACAAATGGCTATCAGACACATGAAAAAATGTTCATCATCACTAGCCATCAGGGAGATTCAAATTAAAACCACATTGAGATACCACCTCACACCAGTTAGAATGGCCAAAATTAGCAAGACAGGAAACAACATGTGTTGGAGAGGATGCGGAGAAAGGGGAACCCTCTCACACTGTTGGTGGGAATGCAAGTTGATGCAGCCACTTTGGAGAACAGCGTGGAGATTCCTTAAGAAATTAAAAACACAGCTTCCCTATGGCCCTGCAATTGCACTACTGGGTATTTACCCCAAAGATATAGATGTAGTGAAAAGAAGGGCCATCTGTACCCCAATGTTTATAGCAGCAATGGCCACGGTCACCAAACTGTGGAAAGAACCAAGATGCCCTTCAATGGATGAATGGATAAGGAAGATGTGGTCCATATACACTATGGAGTATTATGTCTCCATCAGAAAGGATGAATACGCAACTTTTATAGCAACATGGACGGGACTGGAAGAGATTATGCTGAGTGTAATAAGTCAAGCAGAGAGTCAAGTATCATATGGTTTTACTTATTTGTGGAGCATAACAAATAACACAGAGAACATGGGGAGATGGAGAGGAGAGGCGAGTTGGGGGAAATTGGAGGGGGGAGATGAACCATGAGAGACTGTGGACTCTGAAAAGCAACCTGAGGGTTTTGAAGGGGTGGGGGGTGGGAGGTTGGAGGAGCCAGGTGGTGGGTATTATGGAGGGCACGCATTTCATGGAGCACTGGGTGTGGTGCAAAAACAATGAATTCTGTTTCATTGAAAAGAAATTTTTGAAAAAGTAAATATATTTTATATATTAAAATTATTATATTTTTATTACTTATATTATTGTATTATTATTATTATATTTTTATATAATATAAAAAGGGGAGGCCGACTCAGTCAGCAGAGCGTGCGACTCTTGATCTCAGGATTGTGAGTTCAAGGTCGGTATTGGGTGTACAACTTATGTAAATTTTTTTTTTTTTACTATAATAACAATGGGGCGCCCATGTGGCTCAGTCGGTTAAGCATCAGACTCTTGATTTCAGCTCGGTTCGAGTCAGGCTCTGCACTGGGTGTGGAGCCTGCCTGGGATTCTCTCTCTCCCTCTGCCCTCCAACCCCCTGCACTCTCTCTCTCAGTAAGACCTTAGTAAAACAGACACATTTCTATTTCCTAAGACCTCACCATATTCTAGGTACTGTGCTATAGGTTCATGTGTGTTACTCTGGTCATGTGTCACAAATACTCTATGAAGTTAAACACTGTTGCTGCTTCTAATGAGCAAATAAGAAAAACAGGACTCGAAGAATTTAAGGTCACATAGCCTATAAGCAGCAGAGCAGGAAGTCTGGATTCAAGTGTGGATTCAAACTAGAAAGTCTGTATCAGAATTGTCCTGTTTGCTGCACAGGGATTCAAGAATATGATGTCTTCTATGTTTCTGTTCTCTGACACAATGAAAATGGGACTAATGTTAGAATAAAGGCCTGTGTGACAGTTTCAGGGTATGTGTAGGTGAGAAGCCACTGATAGAAATTAAAGATCCAGAATTTAATCAAGGTTCTAAATTGTGATCACTGTTCCCAGGCATTTACTGAGATCTGAAATATGGCCTCACTGGGCCCTTTAGGACAATGCTCTTGTAGCTAACCAGAATCTACCCTTCACTCCAGAGCCACTTACACCTAAGCCTCGTAAGTACGAGGCCAGATTTCTGCTCCCACTTGTCCTGCTCACTATTTAAATGAGCAATAGAGTGGAAATTAAGACCCCCACATACAAGATGAGAATTAATAACCTATGGCCATTAATGCGGTGGCTCGACTATGAGGTCAAAGTGATATATACAAAGACCACTGGACTGAGAGCACATAATCATGAGTTCAAATCCAAGCTGTGTGACCCTGGGAGCATTGCTTAACCCCTCTGAGCCCATTTTCTCGTCTCTACAATGAAGACAATGACATCTACCTCAGAGTATTTTTGTGAAATTAAATAAGTGCAAAGCCAGATGCGTCCAGTGTTCATCTTGATAAAATGGTAGTCATATATGACGGCCTCCAGCATGAACGGACAGTGCATGTTGGTAAGGCATCACTGATATCTTCTCCAAAAATGCTTCCATTAAATGGAAAGGAACTGAGAGATGAAAAGGTCTGGGGCTCCCCGTACAAAAGAGCAGTTCTCAAGTCTCTCAAGTCTTGACTAGAAACTTTTTAAAGCATCTCCACCATGCTAATGGGGGGAATAGTTTCTCACCTTTTTTTTGCCTTTCCTTGCATTCTCTATTTATTTACTTATTATTTATTTCTTAAGATTTTATTTATTTGTTTGACATACAGAGTGAGAGCATGAGCGGGGGGAGGTGCGAAGGGAGAAGAAGCAGACTCCTCGCTGAGCAGGGAGCCCAACATTGGGCTAAATCCCAGGACCCTGGGATCATGACCTGAACCAAAGGCGGATGCTTAACTGAATGAGCCACCGAGGCACCCTCCATTCATTCCACATAAAACTACAACAGCCCACTGTTCTCTCTGCTTGCTTTGGAGTTCTCCTTCTGCCCCTCAGAAGATCCCATTTAAATTCTTCCCGTGTGGGTGGACATGGGATCCTGTATCTGACACCAAAAAGTTGTTGTCCCAAGAAGAGATCTAAACCCTTTGGGGTCGTTCCAAAAGCCAGAGCTGGGACTAATGGGGTGGACTTAGAAGAAGGTTCCAGCTCTGTACATGGAACGTGTTTGTATTAGCATCTGCTGGCCAGCTATGGGGCAAGCCTGTGCAGCAGCGTGGGTCCCACCACAAAAGCTCAAGCAGAGCGTCTCACCCACTGCTGCCTGAGCCCAACAGCACATTATTTGATTCAACCCTTGCTGAGGGACTCTGTATGTCCCAGGCACTAAGAACACAAGCAGGATGAGTGAGATGCAGCACTCTCCTCTCAAGGCCTCACACGGAGGAGACTGACACATAAGCAGGTCATTACAAAACAATGTGCAAAGGGGTGCCTCGGTGGCTCAGTCGGTTAAGCGGCTGCCTTGGGCTCAGGTCATGATCCCAGGGTCCTGGGATCGAGCCCTGCATCGGGCTGCTAGGTGGGGAGCCCGCTTCTCCCTCTGCCTCCCTCTCTTTATGACAAATAAATTAGTCTTTAAAAAAAAAAAAAAACAATGTGGGGAATACAAAATAGAGAAATTATCAAAGTCCTGAGCAGTGGAGCTAAGTCAGGTGGGCAACTCCTTCTAGAAGAGAGGATACCTCGGCAGTCTTAAAGGATGGAGGAGGGGAAGAAGTGAGGGCAAGATAGGACAGTACACAAAAGGGATTCGGGGCAAAAGGAATGAGCATGAGGACAGAAGTAGAAGTGACAAGCAGTACAGTTTCTGAAGAGCATGCCAGGCAACTGGATAATGCTAGAACAGAAAATGCAAGGGTGGGGAGGACTGAGAACCAAGGCTGGAGCTGGAGCCAGGATGTGGAGAGCAGATGCAGTAAACTGCACCCTGCGGGATGAACTTGGTCTAGCTGGTGTCGGGCAGCCAACACTTACAGTTTTAAGCTCAAGAGTGATGAAGTTTCTCTGATCTTCAATTTTGGGTTTTTCCTGCTGAATTGGGCTGTGGGAGCCCCCCGGGGGGCCAGCAGAGCCCTGCCTGACTCATCACTCAAGGCACCCACGGAGCTCCATTAGCCTCCCACCTCTTCCTCCCCTGTCTGCTGGGCCTCTCAGTAAAGCTGACTTCAGAAAAAAGGGATGTGGGCACAAGGCAGCTCAGCATTACAAAGTGCTCTGAAGCAGCCAGAAGTCCACAGTGAGCCTTGAGCATCCTTCTGCAGTGGGGACCTTGGGTGGAAGGCAGGTCCCGGGATCCAGGCCAGGGGGTGGGGGTGGGGTGGGTGGGTGGAGTGGGGCCAGGAAAGGTCAGGTTTGCTGCAGTGTGCTCCAGAGCCCGCCTGCATCTCATCTTGCAGCTTTTTCTCCCTTCCTTCTTCCTTTCCTCCCTCCTGATACCCTCTGGTTCCTGACTGAGGCAGGGGATGGGGGGGGGGGGCAGGGAGGGAAGGAGGGGTCAGGAGCCCATCCTGCAGGGAAAAGCATCAGCCACTACCACCATTCTGACCTCCCCAGCCAGGAACTCAATGGCCTCCTGTCCTCTTCCAGACCACTGTTCATCTCCACTCTCAAGCTGCCATTTGGACCCATGTCCCCCCTCCTTCCCCATCCTCTTTTACCTCCCCAGTGCCGGTCCTCATTTCCTGCCCCCCAGGGGCCCAGGATCTCCTCTGCCTCTGCGACTTGGTTCTGCCCCCCAACTTGCTCCATCTCTTTCTGGAATTGCGCAGATGGCTCTGCCTCACTAAGCCTTGATGATTCCTTCACACCTGCCCTCTCCCTTCCATTATTCCCCTCTATTGGGAACACCTGAGCAGACCGTCACCTACCTACTTCTACTAGTTTAGTAGCTCCAACCACTCCCCACACACTAATCCCTGAATGTGTATTTCTCCCTTTTGCTGTTCCCTCCACAGCACCAGGAAGCTTGGACCGTCCTCTTGCTCTTTGTCTCTGGAACTCTGCCTCCTCCTCCAGCCACAGCACAAATGTCATCCTGACCCTAAGGCTTTCCCCTCTCACCTCCAAGAGAGATGAAATCTCATAGGACTTCGTTTACCTTTATTAAAGTATGGGCTTTGCTCAGGTCCTAATAACACTAGTACTTCTGTGCCAGGCATCTCTCAGAGAACTTTATATAGTCACTCATTTAAATCCTCAAGGCCACCCTGTTACTAGCTCCAGGATAACCTGCCCAATTTTACAGCTAGTCAATGCAGAAACATTCTCAAACCCACACGGGCTTGGCTCTGATCAGTTGTTTTTGCCACTCTCCACCCAGCAGGGTTTTTCACCTGCACACCAGGAAGCCTTAGAGCCCAAGAGCCACCCCCTCCCCTGTTCTCCTGGTATCCTAAGTTCCTGGCACCCAGCAGGTGATTACTAAATGTGCTCCAAATTCAACTGAAATTCAGAGCACATTCCCGTGTCTTCCTCACATGTACGTTCTGTCTCCTTGAGCCGTCCAGATCATCCTCAAGGAGAAAGGCTTAGGTCATCCGTTTCTTGAGAGGCCCACTGTCGTGAGGCATAATGAATTGGGGGATAGGGAGAGAGCTTGAAGCTGGGGGCAAACTATGGCAGATTAATATATGTCTTATGTGTGTACAATTTACAATGGCATTTTCACACATGCCTGATCTCCTAGGTCCTGACATCAAGGTGAGGGCTATGGATTGGAAGTGGACAGGAAGGGAAGACTGACGTGCAAGATGGAATGAGTCCTGGCCAAGCTCTCAGAGCTAGAACTATCTGGACGACATTACAGGGATTACTGCCCAGGGCTCTGAATGAAGCCCCTGAAAGCCGTAGTCTGTTCCCAGGAGTGGTTTCGGCCAGCTGTGGCCATGAGGGATGGGTAGGCTCAGTGAGGAGCTCTGCCCCCTGCCAGGGAGGCCTGGGTTGCTGGGGCCAGTATAGGAAATAGTGCAAGATGGGTGAGGGACGGAGAACCTACCAGAAGGGAGCCTGGCTGGGTGTGCAGAGGGGGCTAGCTAAGCAGAGGTAGGGTGTGTTAAGGCAGGTTCAGCAGGGCCTCTGGGAACCTTCTGCGGTGTCAGATCACCCTCCCCAGCCAGCTCAGAACCCTCACGACACGGCTTCCAAGTGGTCTGATAATATAGATACGAAGAGTCAGGCAAAACTAGTTTGCCCTTCCCGCTAATTGAAGATAGCCTCCCTACTGTTTGTAACTATGCCATGGCATTTCTAGAACTATGTACCTTTATTGTCCTAACTCAGAACCACAGGTCGGAGTTACCCCACGTCCAATGCACAAGGGGTTTTCAGGCTCAGGTGGCCTCAGCAGAAGAGCAGCTTTTCCGTAGTAGAAAGGGAGGTAAACGTCTACGCCCAAACACCTGTCCCATCTTACCAGCTGGGTGGACTTCCATAGGTCTCTTCACTCCCTGGGCTTTGATCTCCTCTTCTGCAAAATGGGTATGAAAGCGCCCACCCACCCGCCTACCCGGGCCCAAAAAACTGTGGCGAGGCCGCCACGCCTGTGGGCTCCCAGAGGAGGCTTTCCGCAGATCTGAACTGTCGGTCTCACGCCCCTCACCGGTCGGGAAATGAAGGAGACACTGCAGACGTCTACCCCGAAATGCAGGGGAGAAGCCCCTCCCACTGGGGACCGCGGGGGCTCCTGCGGCTGAAGCGGAGGCTCGTGGATCGCCAAGCCCTGGATGCGGCTCAGACAGGGGGTGCGGCGGGGTGGCTCGGAGACCCGGGGTTCCTGACCCGGCCCCGAAGTCGCCGGGGCTTCCTTTCCCCGCCCGCGCCCTCGCGGCGGCCCAGCGCGCCCCCACCTCCCCTACTCCCCCGGGGCCACAGCCCCGCGCCCGAGCTCGGGCACGGCTCGCTCACCTGCGGCTCCACCAGCCAGCGGGGCTCGGCGCCGGCAGCCGCGGGGCGCGCGGCGCGGAACGCCGAGTACACGGGGATGCGGTCCCGGCGGCTGTACAGGGTGGCGAAGCGCTCGGCGCCCTCGAAGCGCTGACAGATCTTCACGTGGGGCTCGGCCGCCAGCCCCGCAGGTGGGGTCCCGGCGTAGAAGAACCGGTCGCATTCTCCGAAGCCGGCTTCCTCCTCGCCCACGAGCCGGCCTTCCAGCAGCCCGGCCAGGGCGAGGAGGCTGCCGAGCGCGAGCCAGCGCGCGGGCCGCATGGCGGCCTCTGCGGGCGCGGCGGGGGCCGAGCGGCGGCCGGCCGGGTGCGGGGGCGCGCGGGCTGTGGAGGCCCCGCGCGAGGGGAAGTCGGGACCCGGGCGCGGGCGCGGCGCGGCGGGGCGAGCGCTCTGCGGGGCCGGGCTGGGCGGCCGGGCGGCGGGGGGGGCGGGTCGGGGCGCGAGGCCGCGCCTCCCTCCCTCCCACCCGCCCGCGCGGAAGATGGCCGCGGAGGCCTGGGGCCCCGGGGCTGGCGGGAGCGGCGGCGGCGTTCCCGGCTCCCCCACCCGACCCCACCCCGGTCGGCCTGCCCGCCGCCTCGCCTCTGCCGGCCGCGGGGACGCGCCCCAAGGGTGGGGTGCCCGAGTCGGGTGGGCCTGATCCGAGGGGCTGGGAAGGGACGGTCCCCTGGGCGGGGCGCCCGGAAGCCTCCGGAGCCTTCGCGCGCCGGGAGCGTCAGGGATGCTGAGGCGCGGCGGCGGATGCGCGCGGAACTGTGGCTCTTGGGGGCGAGTGGGAAAAGAGGACCGCCCCCCAACTCCGAAATCCACTGAAAAGCGAAAGGCTCCACCGCGCGCTCACGTAGAGCTTTGATGTCATTTTAGCGGATCAGAAGCCCAGAACTTCAAACTGAGAAACCCTGTTGTAGGAAGTTCCTAACCTAGGCAGACAGGAGAGCCCTGCTGTGGTTTGCTTGGTGCTGGGCTGAGAAACAAAACCAAAACCAAGAAGGGACACCAGCGGACATCCTCGGTTGATGTGTTTATTTGATTCATTGTTTGCTCCCCCGCGCTGAGTGCCTTCACGCCAGCTGAGGTTGGGCGCGGGGGTAAAGCCAGAACAGGGCCCCTGCGGCATGTCGACAGCTGCCTAATGGGAAAGCTTCTCATTAATCAAAGAAGCGTGCTATTAAAGGAATCATTAAAAATGGAATATGGAACTTTGAGAAACTGACCCCTTCCAGTCTGTTTGCTTTCCTTCCAAAGGTAACATTTTATTCTAAGATTGAGCTGACTTTTGTAAATTACACATGTCCTCACCCCCAAGATTCTGGAACAAACTACAGGGTGGTAGCAGCAGGATCTAACTAAAGCTTTTGCTGACTGCACATTACGGCCACGGCTACGGCCGTTATTAGCTAGCTGGGTCTTTATCTGCTGTCCCCAGTGCAGTCACAGATCAGGGCTCTTCCCATTTGATGGCGCCTAGTCCCTCTTTTCCACTGACTCTCTTCTCACAGGGGAGGGGATTTCAAACCAGACCCCCTTGGGCTTCTGCACTCATACCCCCCCTCAGTGGAACATCAGTAGATAGACTTCAGAAGAGGAAAACTGATGGCTGGTGTGGAATAAAATGACATTCTACTGACACTTCTGCCAGCCGGTTGGTATTTCCCCTAGTTTGTTTGAAATCGGGAGGCAAACTAGAGACATCGCACCCCTGTCCACACCTCCGTGCTCTGATGACAATTCATCCCCCACATTCCCCCATCACCACCTTAAACCAAGCCAGCTTAGTCTCACACCCAATTTTTATCCTTTCATCCCCTCCAATCCATTCTCCAGCTGGAGTGACTTCCTAAAATAAATCTGATGATGTCATTCAACTCTTAACAGCTGTTCAAGTGGAGACTTGCCTGAGAATGCCCCCAGACTCCGTGCTTGACCCCATGACCACTGAGATCTAGCCCTCCTGATTCCTCAGCTCTAGTTTTCCACGACAACCCCGTGCTCTGGAACACTGCTAAGCAGCATTCAGTCTTTGAAGTTCCTCAGATGATAATGCTCTCTCTTGTGCCTGAGACTTTGCATCCTAAAGGACTTCTGCTGGTCTGGAATCCTCACCACTCACTCATTTCCTCCTGCACCCCTTTCATTTAGCCTCCGCCCCACAATGACCTGGTTGAACATTAGTTCCTCAAATCACACACTTGCCTGACAAGCTTGCCCTCCCCCTCCCCCTCAGTCCCCTCATTCCCTATCCTATACCTGAGGTTAAGGGTCCCATGTTATCCTGCCTGCCAAGCCCAGTATATCCCGTGTATCTATTATCTCCCCCCTTAGAAATTCACATAGTTCCTGTCATAGGGATTCAGTGCAGTGAGTGAGTAAATGAATGAATGAAAGAAAATAAAACCCTTCCTCCATGAAGTTTTATTTGGATTCTCATTGCTCTGGTTCATTCATTTTCAAGTGTTTTTATTTTTTCTATTTTTTTAAAAGATTTTATTTATTCAGAAGGGACGGATAGAGAGACAGAGAGAGCACAAGCAGGTGGAAAGACAGAGGAGGACGGGGAAGCAGACTCCTTGCTGAGCTGGGAGCCAGACATGGAGCTCAATCCCAGGACCTGGAGATCATGACCTGAGCTGAAGGCAGAAGCTTAGCCATCTGAGTCACCCAGACGCCCCTCATTTTCAAATGTTTTTCAAACATCTACCATGAGTCAGCCATTGTGCTAAATGTCGAGTACACAGGGGGAGCAAAGTCAGATCTGGTCCCCACTCTCGTGGCACTCACACTAGCACCTTGAAGGGCTGCCCAGGTAATCAGGATAGAAAGCAGAAGGTAATGGATCCTGCGCACCTGCTCTGCCTCAGACCAGAGAAGGCAATGCTGGGAACTTTCTGGAACGTGGACTTCATCCAGTGCAAGACTGAGCAGCGCTAGCCTTAGCAGAATAGAACTTAAGTAGGCCCGGAAGACAGATAAGCAATTACAAGACGGTGGGGGAAGTGTGATTCGCTATGAGGGGCCAGAAGGCTAATCTGGGGAGAAGTTCTTGAAGGACAATGCTTATAGGGGAAAATCACACCTCATGATGAGACAGGTTGAAACAATTGGTCACAAACTACCACAATAATTCATTTCTAGCCAACATCTCTGGCTCTTCTCTCAGGGGATCATTTAGCACTTGTACAAAATTGACAACTAATGAAGAAGTTAACCTCCTTTGGATCACTGGGAGTGGTGAGGAGGCTGAGAAGTAGCTCCTCTTTGGGTTAGAGTGCCTGATTTATTTTCCTAATGATGACTAAAGCCGAGGAAGCAGGCCTGGCTCACCACTCCGGTGAGGGCGGAAGTCCTCTGAATCATAAGGGCTGTTGACACCCACACCAGCAGGGGGCTAAGTCAGGTTTACCTAGACTGGTGGCAGAGCTGTCTTCTTCCAGCAAAGCTTAACTTTGGATGATGTTTAAAAGTAATAATCAGACAACCTCTGTTCTCATAGAAACAGCATCCATGGGGTGCCTGGGTGGCTTGGTCAGTGAAGCATCTGTTGCTGGGATCAGTCCCCTCCTGGAAGACAGCTTATCCCTCGCCCTTCGCCCCTCCCCCCTCCACCCCACTTGTGTTCTCTCTAGATTGCTGTCTCTCTCTCTCAAGTAAATAAAATTTTAAAGAAAAAGAAGGAGAAGGAGAAGGAGAAGGAGAAGGAGAAGGAGAAGGAGAAGAAGAAGAAGAAGAAGAAAGAAGAAGAAAGAATAAAGAAGAAGAAGCCTCCATATGTGCACATGCACTGTTTCTCCAATACCTTATACCTGGCTCATGGAACTGCTGGATCATGGAACTGTTGAATCATCCAGAATTTCCTGGATCATTCAATGGCCTTCTTGATATTGTCCAGACATTAAAGGATTACCTCAGGCAGGAAGAATAACTTTGAACCCCACCAATGGACAAATATTGAAAATAATTTCTCTGATATACCTCAATAAAAATGGATGAAATAAAAACAGATCTTTTCGTAACTTTTTTTTGGCTTTCCATATCTACAGGGAGAAGGGTGTAGTGGTTATGAGCTTGGACTCTGGAGTGAGACTGTCTGGGTTCCTATGCTGGATCCTCTTCCTGGTTTTGTTACCCTCGGCAACTTGTTGAACCTCTCTGTGCCTCGAGCTTCTCATCTCTAAATGAGGACGATGACAGCACCTACTTCCTAGTGTTAAATGTTAAATGCATGAATGCACCCTGTTTCCTTGAGTGTAAGGCATGCATTTTCACACTGAACATTTCTGAAGTTAAGGTGCGTTTTACAATTGACAGTGTGGCAGAGTTTAATTGTCACAGGGCTATGTGAAATAATGGTGCATCTTATCATCAGTCTTGTCTTAGATGCGATGAAAATCAGGATACAAAATAGAGCTTAGAAAAGTGCATAGCAAAAAAAGAAAGAAAAGTGCATATCACCCAGAAAATACTATATAAGTATTTTACAGATTATAGATACAAAATATAAATATAGCTCCTCTAACTTCATCAGAGCCAACCAGTATAGCTCATTTTAAAACATTTGTCCATGTTGGCAATGGCAGATAATGGCATGACTGATCCATTTGCCAGGAAGGAGAGAAACTGCTCTTAACACCTGGTGTGCGGTTGGAGGATACATCTGATATCCATCCCTGTGTCTTAGCAAGATCTCGGAAAGTACATATCTGAGAGCTGCTGAGACATGAGTATGCTGAATGGGTTAATAAGGTGGCACCCCTCTAGGTCAATATGCTTTATCTAACTATTTATTGGAGAGACTGGGTGCTCTGACACACAGCAAAGAAGTAGGATCTCTGACGGTGGGGCTCAGCAACCCAGCTGTGGCCCCAAACCTGCATACATCAAGGGGCACACCAAACTGTATAGTTAACCACTACCTTTACAAGGATGGTGACCGTCCAGCTACTGGAACTATCCATCTAGCTACTCAAGAGGGCCTTTTGGAAATTTTACACCCCTCTCCAAGTGGCTAACAAGGTATTGCTTTGTAATCATAAACAAAGTATTGCTTTCTAATCATAAACAGCACCCTTCCCAAGAAAAGGTTCTTTATAAATATATATTTTTTTAAATCATCACGTTTCTGATAATGCTTTAGTGGACCTTGGAGACTTGTCCTATGAGTGACTCCCATGCCTCTTGCCACCAGCCATAATTCAGCTCAACTTCTGGGCCCCAAAAGGCCCAGATGGACAAGCAGGCAGACATAAGTGGGTGTTGTTTAGTTAGAGAGGGGAGCAAAAGCAGCTTCTCTTGCCTTTTATTTCTTGCTGATTACATGTTCTCTCTTAAAATCTATTCAACTGTCAATGTGAGAATGCAGATCATTCTGTTAAACTTTCATTATTTTTCATTCTCTTCATTGTGAACAATTTGTATAATTCTACTTATCTAGAACAAATGTCTATTTCCTTTGTACCAAGAAAGTTAAAAAAAAAAAAAACAACAACCTTCCCAACAGCAATCAGAAGAAGGAAATAAGGGCATCTGAATTGTTAAGGAAGAAGTAAAACCCACACTGTTTGCAGATAACATGATACTATAAAAATGAAACTGTAAAGACTCCACCAAAAAATTACTAGAACTGATTAATGAGTGCAGTAAGGTTGCAGGATACAAAATCAATATACAGAAACCTGTTGCATTGCTATATACAAACCAATGAAACAAAAGAAAGAGAAATTAAGAAATCAATCCTGTGTTACAATTGCAATAAAAATAATAAAACATCTAGAAATAAAAAAATAAATAAGTAAATAAGTTTGAAAAAACAAGGAAAAATGTCGAGAAATAAACTTAAGGAAGGAGGTGAAAGATCTGTACTCTGAAAACTGTAAGTCGCTGATGAAAGAAATTCAAGATGACACAAATGGAAAGACGGTCCATGCTCATGGACTGGAAGGACCAATATTGTTCAAATGCCCATACCACTGAAAGCAATCTATAGATTTAATGTAATCTCTATCAAAATACCAACAGTATTTTTCACAGAATTAGAACAAAAATCTCAAAATTTATATGGAACCCCAAAAGACCCTAAATACCCAAAGCAATCTTGAAGAAGAAAAACAAAGCCAGGGGTAGCCCAATTCCAGATGTTAAATTATATGACAAAGCTGTGGTAATCCAAACAGTACGGTACCGACACAAAAATAGGCACATAGATCAATGGAACAGAAAAGAAAGCTCAGATAAAGCCACAATCATATGGTTGATTAATCTTCCACAAAGGAAGCAAGAATATAAACTGGGAAAAGACAGTCTCTTCAACAAATGGCGTTGGGAACAGTGGACAGCTACATGCAAAAGAATGAAACTGGACCACTTTCTAACATACACAAAAATAAACTCAAAATGGATTAAGGACTTAAATGTGAGGCCTGGAACCATAAAAATGCTAGAAGAGTCCACAGGGAGTGATTTCTCAGACGTTGGCTGGAACAGCATCTTTCTAAATATGTCCTCTGAGAAACAAAAGCGAAAATAATTTTGGGGACTACATCAAAATAAAAAGCTTCTGCTCATCAAAGGGAACCACCAACAAAACTAAAAGACAAGCTAATGAATGGGAGAAGATATTTATGAACGACACATCCAATAGAAGGTTAGTATCCAAAAGGTATAAAGAACTTATGCAACTCAACACCAAAAGAAACAAAATAAATTAAAACATGAGCAGAAGACATGAGCAGACATTTCTCCTAAGATGGCCGACAGACACATGAAAAGATGCTCAACATCACTTGTCACTGAAAATCAAAACCACACGAGATGTCACCTCACACCTGTCAGAATGACTAAAATCAAAACCACAAGAAACAGTAAGTGTCAGCAAAGATGTAAGGAAAAGGAACCCTCGGGCACTGTTGGTGGGAATGCAAACTGGAGCAGCCACTGTGGAAGACAGTACGGAGGTTCCTCGGAAAAATTAAAAATAGAATTATCATATGACCCAGTAATCACACTACTGGGTATTTACCCCCTCCCAAAATACAAAAACACTGATTTGAATGGACATAAGCAGCCTGTGTTTATTGCAGCATTATTTACAATACCCAAATAATGAAAGCAGCCCAACTGTCCATCAATAGATGAACAGATAAAGATGTGGAGATAAATACAATGGAATATTATTCAGCCACAAAAAGAATGGAATCTGGCCATTTGCAACAACATGGATGGAGCTAGAGAGTATGATGTTAAGTAAAATCAGTCAGTCAGAGAAAGGTAAATACCATATGATTTCACTCATATATGGAATTTAAAAAACAAACCAAATCAAGGGGGGAAAAAGGCAAAGCAAAAAAGAGTCTTAACTACAGAGAACAGACTAGTGGTTATGGGGGGGGGGGTGAAACAGGTGAAGGGGATTAAGAGCACACTTGTGGTCATGAGCACAGTGTGATGTATGGAATTCTTGAATCCCTGTATTGTACATCTGAAAGTAATGTAACCGTGTATACTAAGTACACTGGAATAAAAAATAAAAAAACTTTCCAGGACAAAAAGGAAACTAAAGTTCTAGTAACATGTTTATAATAGAAAAACTAGAAAACTAGAATAAACAATTATATACATAGCATGATCACACTGTGTGAACATATGCAAAAAATAAAAGACTGAGAATTCACTAATTGTCTCTGCATGATGGGATGAGTAAGATTATTTTATTCCATTTTTTGATGTTTTAAACAGAGAAAAATATCTTACAAGAGAAAAAATAAAACTTTCTTTAGATAAAGAACTCAGAAGTATGAGTGAGGGCAGAGGGAGAGAGAATCTTTTCTTTTCTTTTCTTTTCTTTTTAAGATTTTTATTTATCACAGAGAGCTAGAGAGGGAACACAAGCAGGGGGAGTGGGAGAGGGAGAAGCAGGCTTCCTGTGGAGTAGGGAGCCGGAGGCAGGGCTCCATTCCAGGATCCTGGGATCATGACCTGAGCCTGAAGGCAGACGCTTAACGACTGAGCCACCAGGCACTCTGAGAGAGAGAGATCATCTTAAGCAGACTCCCTGCTGAGCATGAAGCCCACTGGGGGCTCAAACTCATGACCCTGAAATCATGGCCTGAGTCAAAATCAAGAGTCTGACACTTAACTGAGCCATCTAGGCACCCCAAGAAAACACATTTTTAAAGCAAATGATACTAGGGGTGTTTGGGTGGCTCTGGCAGTTGTGTCCAACTCTAGATTTCTGCCCATGCCATGATTCCAGAATCATAAGATTGAGACCCAACAGGCTCTGTGCTCAGCGTGGAGTCCACTTGAGGTTCTCTCCCGCTGCCGCTCCGCACCCCCACCCCCACTGCTTGGACGCACCCAAGCCCACACACAGTCTCTCTCTCTAAAAAAAAAATAATAATAATAATAAGCAAAGCAAATAATATTAAATTTAGAAAACACTAAATTTAGTAAGTATAAACTAAAACAAACAAACAAACAAACAAACAAAAACTCTCAGGAGGATTTCCTTCCACTGTTCATAGATCACCAAGGCGCTTGGTCATTCTTCATAATACAAACATGACTTGGAGGCTCCGATGAAGCAAGAAGACCCAAATCCACACTCTCCAGATAACGGATAAACTGCTTGGCTTGGTTGTCTTGCCTTACAAGACAATTTAATATTATTACCAAATTAATGTTAATGTTATTAATGTTAATATTATTCAGTATTTGCAGTAGCCTGTTGGGGATGCTATGACAACATACCACATGCCAGGTAGCTTGTAAACAACAAACATTTATTGTTCAGAGTTCTGGAGGCTGGAAAGTCCAAGATCAAGGTGCCAACAGATTCAGTGAGTAAATTTCATCACATCCAAACACCCCTGATTATCAGAGGCACCACTAAGGTAATTAAACAATTCCACATTCACGCTAAAACCCAAGAGGTTCGTGGCATGTCATCACCTTCCTTTGATTTGTCTAAGAGGCTTTATTGAGAAAAATGGAAAGGAGAACAAGAACCGTGCTTTGTGTCCCTGCCCTCATCCCCCAAGTGTTCTGCCTACGCTTCCAGTGACATCTAGAACGTGGCCTTGGGTCCCGGCTCACCCACAGACCTGTCCCCTCCACCTTGTCCAACACTGTATGAGCGCATGGCTCTTGCAAGTTCTGCTATTAAAGATCCTGGGCATTTGAGGCCTTGTCTTGGCTTTATTAATCTGCTCCCCCACGGACCCAGGGCCCAACAATGAGGGCATCTGTTGCAATTCTAATATTAGCAACAAACACAAGTCACATCATCTTGTATAAAGAGAACATTGATGGAGGAACATTCGGTCACTAGCAGAGATGTGGCAACATAAAACAAGGACCTCTGTCAACTGCTGGCCCGTCTGTTATTCAGAGGAGAGAGATAGGGGAAGAGAGATGAAATCTTCCCCTCCTCCCTTCTGTTCTGCGGTCCTAGGGAAATGCACATACTCTGCAGAATTCCCACGCAGGCAGAGAGGTGTGCTGCAACCCTAGGAGGACAGAGGTCTGAGAAGGTGAGTCAGAAACAGCTGTGCTTACGGCTAGGCATATGGAAGGCGTGCAGAAGGTGTACTGAGCTAACAAGCCATCTGAATTACACACCTTGGGTCACACGACTTAGAGGACTCCAGGCATCTCACCTTTTTACCAGCTCCAAAGATAGGGTGACAGCATTTAGGTTTGTCGCCATGACTGTGGGATCTCTGCAACCCAAACCAGCTGTTTAAAACAGGGAGCATGGGGCGCCTGGGTGGCTCAGTGAGTTAAGCCTCTGCCTTCGGCCTAGGTCATGATCTAGGGTCTTGTGATGGAGCCCCGAGTAGAGTCGGGCTCTCTGCTCAGCAGGGAGCCTGCTTCCTCCTCTCACTCTGCCTGCCTCTCTGCCTACTTGTGATCTCTCTGTCAAATAAAGAAATAAAACCTTTAAAAATAAATAAATAAATAAAACAGGGGGCATGTCTCAGAGATCAATGGGCTAATTCTAACCTCCAGAAACATTTCATTTGGCCTTCAGGGCTTTTAAATTTGGTAATTAGCTGCCAAATTTTAAAAACCTGAAGTTTTTTTTTTCCCTAAAGGTGCCAGTTGCCAGCTACTCTGGAAGATTCAGAAAATGGCAACCGCATGACCCCCATTCCCACAAAACCACAGAAGGCTGGCCCCAGGGAGAGTCCTCGGTCTTCCTGCCGGGCTTAAACCAACATCTCTACGATTCCACTCACGTAGATAACTCCCGTGAGCCCAGGCGCAGGGTGAATTTTCCATCAGGAGTCCAGGGTCTCACAGGAAAGGTCAGGAGATCCTGGCCAGGTTTTCGCCAACCAAGCAGCCTCTGGCCGTGGGCAGTGGCAGGAACGGATGGAGAGAGAAGGACCCCACTGCAAAGAAATCAAACTCCCACAGCTGAAAAGCCAAGCCCCATCCACACAGTGAGTTGAGTGAAGGGGACGGTGGGAGCCAACACAGCCTGGACACCGTGACCCGCAGCAAAGAGAAACAGAAACATTGGCCAAGAAGCCTGCACAGAGCCTTGTCACGGGTGCTGTTCCTTGGAATGAAGATGGGAATGGCGGGGGCAGGGAAAGAAGAATGTGTCCTCTCTGTGTCCCTTCCTACTTCCACGGGGCCCGAAGAGAAAGAAAACAAACCAGAACTCACTGGCACTTGCCAAAGAAACTAAACTCCAAGCAGCCCTGCAGCCTAACTCCCCAGGGACCGAATGCTAGGTGGGTGGTCCTCATCTTGGCTGCACATGGGCGTGGCCCAGGGAGCTTTCAAAATCTTGTACTCCTGCCATTAAAATGAAACTGGGTGGGGGGGGTGTTGAGGGAGGGCGACCAGACATCAGTATGTTTCAAATGTGATACCAACGGGTTGAGAACCAGTACTCCTGAGCAATGCTTCTCAGCCTTAAACTTGACCATGACTCACCTGGGATCTAGTTAAAAATGTAGATTCTGAGTCATAGGTTTGGGCAGGAGTTTGAGCTTCCACATTTCTGCCAAGCTCAAAGGCCATGTCCATACTTCGGATCCAGACCGTGCTTTGAGTGACAGGAAACCACGGCCCCCTTTTTTTTTTTTTTTTTTTTGTCTTTCTGTTTTCAAGTATTTTAAAAGGGAGACTGACGGCCTGTCACTTCCGAGTCTGAAACGTTAGTAATAGCAAAAAAAATAATAATAATAATAAAGTAATAATAATGTTATTGAAGTAATACAAAATAATAATAACATCAGTAATAGCAACACTTTGTTGTGTGCTTTTTTTTAAAAAAAGGTTTATTTATTTTAGGATGCTTGGGTGGCTCAGTGGCTTAAATGACTCGTCGGGCTCAGGTCATGATCCCAGAGTCCTGGGATCAAGTCCCATGTCAGGCCTCCTGCTCCTCAGGGAGCCTGCTTCTCCCTCTGCCTCTGCCTCTGCCTCACACTCTCTCTGTCTCTCAAGAGTAAGCAAATCAATTCTTTAAAAAAATAAAATATAAAGATTTATTATTTATTTTAGAGAGAGAGAGCATGCAAGCGAGCAGAGGGGGCAGAGGGAAGGACTCCTCAAACAGACTCCCCACTGACTGTGGATTCCCTTCCCCATCACCAGGCTCGATCTCACAACCCAGGAGATCATGACCTGAACCAAAACTAACAGTCAGAGGCTCAACCGACTGCGCCACCCCGGGTGTCCCTGCTGTGTGCTTTTTTGCCAAACACCATGCTGATGTTACACTTTTTAAAAATGTATACATTCAACAAGAAGTTGTGGATAGCTTGTTCTTAACTCTGAGGTGGTTACTCCTGAGCGTTTTACCTGTGGTGACTTATCTGATCTTCACGACCCGTCTTGTCGTGGGTGCTGCTATGATCATTTCCATGTCCGGGAAGAGGAAGCTGAAGTGGAGACGAGGTCACAGTTTGTAAGTGCAGTCTCCAGGGTACCTCGAAGTTGTCAGTCACCTGCCTGTGGTCACGCGAATAAGCGGCAGAGCTGGGCTTCAAAGCTCCATCTGCTTGACTCTGCAGGCTGACTTCTTGGAAGGAAAAATGAATGATGTGTATCCACTGCAAGTCAGTGTTCTCGGCACACTGCCAATATGGCGGCTGTGTCTCCTTGTCTCTTTAGCCCTTTCTTTTACCTTTCTTCTGGACAACCAGTGTGAACCCTAGACAAGCAGTTTGGGAGGTGTCTTTGCCCATTCGGGCTGCTGTAACAAAATATTATAAACTGGGTGTCTTAACATTTATTTCTCAGAGTTCTAGAAGCTAGACTTCCCAGATCAGGGTGCCAACATGGCCGTGTTCTTGGTGAGAGCCCAATTCCTGGTTTCCAGACTGCCACCTTCCTATATCCTCAGATGGTGGAGAGAGAAATCATCTCTCTCAGATTTTTCCTTACAAGGGCTCTACCCTCATGACCTAATCACTTCCCAAGGCCCCACCTACAAATATCATCATACTGGGGATTAGGGCTTCAGTGTATGAATTTTGAGGGAACACATTCAGTCCATGGCCAGGGGTGGGGGGCAGATTGTGGGAAGAGAGAATGAACACAGGAAATGAAATTTAAATGACTTGGCTCCCTAAAGGAGCCGAGGAATGTCAGTGCCATGGCCAGAGGAAGGAAGGGTCTGACTGCAAGCCCCATTCACTTTCCAGGGTGAAGCAGCCAGTGGAGGAAACTCAAAGCCAGCCCCCTTCCCCATGTGGAACTGGCGAGAAAGGAGTAGAGATGTCTGGAGCAGTCCTCATTCCCCCCAAACGGTGGCAAGTGTCCATTTGTCAGCCATCCTTGAGAAAAAGCCAGCAGAGGGCTGCCATGAGCCCAGGAACAGATAGAAACAGCTCTGAGAGCCCCACAGTGCTTTGGCCCTGAACATGAGGCACAGCTGTGGACTCCCCCAGAGTTCCATCTCTCAAAGGGTCTATAAAACCAGTGGCTTGGGGAGCCCCTGAATATGGTTATGGCTGCTGAGGAGAAGCTGTGGCTTGGAGAAACTGTGGCATGGAGAAACTGCCTAGTGCTCGTCTGTGTCTCCAAGCAGCTCCCAAACTCTGCATTATGTTGTTCTCTGGGTGCCTAGTACAGTGCCCGTCAGTGATGGCGTTTAGCAATGTTTGTTGAGTGAATGAATGAACGAATTGTGTTTGGAATATGAGACGCAGAGTTTATTCTCTGGCTCTGCGAGTTATTTCAACCCCCTAGCTGAGAACTGGATATCTTATTTTAAAACATACTTAATACGAAAGCAATAATGCTATCCTAGAGACTGTTCATTTATTTTAGCTGTTTCTTATGATGCTAACCGTTTTCTCAACTCTATGGATGTTTCGAGTCATGTATTCATTCAACCAACAACACTCATTGAGTTGTCACCACACAGAGAAAACCAAGAGATAATAACCAAGTGTATGAATCTGGTGTAATCCACAAGATAAACCAAAGGTAAAATAAAGTTCTTAGGGTCCTGGGAGTCATGGGTAAGTACAGTCAAGATGAAACCACCACAAGAGAGGGAAGGTTAGGCCAACTGGTTCCTAAGGAGTTTCTCAGGAAGGAGAAACTTACTCAGTAGACCTTGGACATTCACAGGGAGTGGATCCCAACATCTTCGTCGATTCCTAATGCTGGTGCTTTCCAGAATAGTAAACTTATCTGGACCTGGGATTTTCCTGGGCATAGTCTCTCTCTAAATCTACCGCCTCTTCAACTCTCACACCTGATTGTCCACCTTCTAGTTGTTTTGTTAGAAAATTCCTGCTGCAGGCACCCCAGGAGCAAGGTGTCTCCCTCCTTCACACTAGTGTCATTGCCCTCTCACTATTCATGCACGGGCCTCAGCAAAGCTCCAGAATATTGAGCGCCCGCCATTCCTCGAAGTTGCTCCTAAGTAGCTGAAATGGCTGAGGGGATGTGGGGGACCCCGCTCTGTCTGCTGGAGTCCCCGCTAATGACAGTACAAGTCTGACATACGCCATGGGAGCGGGTCCAGCAGGGCACCGAAACCTATAGAGCTCCTGCTCTCAGGATTTGCATTTATAGAAAAGACAGACCAGTTTGAGTTAGCTATGAATTATGAGTGATTTCAAAGGTTCTCTGGTCCCCAGACTCTTCTATCTCCAACTTCCCTAACACACCAACCACCATAATCACTCGGCAGTCTTCTAGAGCGGCGTGCATTAACTGAGTTATTGCCTCCCCCAGAACCCCGATCCCCACGGAGGCTCCCACTCCCTCACTTCCGCTCTCCGCCTCCTTTGCCGATCTGTAAGAGCATTAAGGAGGTTCCCGCCTCAGCCTCCAGCGTTTACACGTGTTGTCCCTCAGCTATAATGATATCCCATGTCCTCATGGCACACTTGAAGACCACAGCCCCGAGAGACCTTCTCGAAGTCTCTTCCCGTATCCCTAAAAGGCCACCGTATCAACTAGAGGCTTGTCACCCTCTAACCCCTTAACTCTGTTTGTTTGTTTTTTCCCTTATTGCACTTAGGACTACTTGATGTGTTACTGTATATCACTTATTTACTTATTTATTTTTAAGATGTTATTTACTTATTTGTCAGAGAGAGAGAGAGAGAGAGAGCAAGCCCGAGCAGAAGGATAAGCAGGCTCCCACTGAGCAGGGAGACTGACACAGGACTCGATCCCAGGACCCTGAGATCATGACATGAGCTGAAGGTAGCTGCTTAACCAACTGAGCCACCCAGGCGTCCCTATATCTCAGTTTTTATGATGAGAATATAAGCTCCAGGAGAGTTGAAAGTTTGCCTTTTCCACTGTTGCGTACCCGATCCCAAGAACAGTGCCTGGTACCTAGTAAGTGCCCAGTAACAGGCAGACTGAATGAATGAATGAATGGCCCCCGAAAGGGCTCTTCACACAAGATGTGGATCTTTGGAGAAGAGGCTCTGAGAGATGGGATGGAGAAAAGATGCTTTCTGAGGTCTAGAGGCTTGGAAGTGAAGCTGGTCTTGGTAGAGGACCCTGAACATTAGGGCACAAGGACCCTGGAGGCCAGCAAACCAGGGGTGCGGAAAGAAAATGCAGAAACCCAACAACACAAATGTTGGGTCCGTGTAGGGTTGCCCCTCCAACAACGTACCCTTCCCCTATAGTGCTCAGCTCTGCCCCTTCCCAGTCCTCCCTCGAATCAGCCTATAGTCCCTGCCACTTACTGAGGGTTACAGCGAGAAGGGTATCACTCTCACCCCACAGTGAGGGACAGTGAGGGACTAGGGCATGTGAGGAATTTCAGGGTCAGAGGCTGGTGTGCAGCATGGGAGGGCCAAAGCCCTGGAGCAAGGGGCTGTTCCTCACCCCGGTTCTGTCCAACTCCGATCAGTTTCCTTTCCACTTATCTCTGTGGCCAATTCCTCGCAACGGTTTGTGGTTTCCTACTTCAAGGGATGACAGGGAACCCAAACACTGTGGGGGTGGAGGGGGGGAGGGGAAGCAACTTCAAATCCATGTAGAGCCACCATCCAGGGAAAGAAATATCTTGCTGCAGATCTTTCTGAATCTCTGGAAAGGACCCCATTTACATGCGGAGACTGAAACGGGGTCCTGGTAAACCTGCCAAAAAATGCAGAGTCCAGATAGACAAACCGATAACCAAAACATTTTAATAAATCTTACAGGAGTCCCAAGACCCAAACAGCAACCCTGCAAGTCCGGTTTCTTCTGTCCGTCTCACAAGTTTGGGCTTGTGAGTAATAATGACCCCAGCTAATATTTCTTTAGCACAATTTTGTTTGCACTGGTCTGAGCCGGCTGTGGGCAGCCTTTAGAGCAGGTGCAATGTGGTAACAGTTGCCCTTGCCTGAGAAGAGAAGTGGAGGGCCAGAGGAAGGAGCGACTTATTGACAGATTACTTAACACAATGGCGTAGGAGTCCGAATCCATGTTGGGTCTTCTGGTTCTTGAGCCCGGATGAAATCTTGACCTTGCCTTGGTAACATTACAACAAGGCCAAACACGATAAGGAGTGAAATTCGCAAACAAGCAAATGTGACCTCTTGTACAAATATGTGGTAGAGCATGAGGGAAAAAAAATAAGCTTTCTACCAGGGAGAGGAATGGGTGGAGGGCAGTTGGGCATTTTCTTACAAAACTAAGTATACTTTTACCATGTGATACAGCAACTGCAATCTTTGGTATTTACCCCAATGAGCCGAAAATGTCCATCTACCCAAAAACTTTCATGCAAACCTTTAGAGTAGTTTTACTCATAATTGCCAAAGCTTAGGAGATGTCCTTCAGCAGGTGAGTGGGTAAATAAACAATGGTATATTCATACAATGGGATATTATTTGGCACTAAAAAGAAAGGAGCTGTAAAGCCACAGGACGCGGAGGTAACTTAAATGTGTATGACTACGGGAAAGAAGCCAATCTGAAAAGGCTACATACTGTAGGATTTCAACTAGATGACATTCTGGAAAGGGCAAAACCATGAGGTCAGTAGAGAGATGAGTGGTTGCCAGGAGGTTGGCAGGAGGAAGGGAGAAACCCAGGCAGAACACAGAGGATTTTTAGGCAGTGAAACTACTCTATGCTGTCTATAAGGGTAGACACATGTCATCACACATTTGCCAACCCCACAAAATGAACACTTCCAAGAGTAAGCCTTAATGTGACTATGGACTTTGGGCAAAAATGATACGTTAGTGCAGAGTCATCAATTCTTTTTTTTTAAGATTTTATTTATTCATTAGAGAGAGAGAGAGAGAGAGTACAGAGGGAGAGAGGGAGAAGCAGACTCCCCGATGAGCAGAGAGCCTGCCTCAGGGCTCAATCCCAGGACCCCGAGATCATGACCAAAGCCAAAGGCAGACGCTTAACCCACTGAGCCACCAGGCACCCCCCAGCTTCATCCATTCTACCAACTGTGCCCCATGGGTGTGGAGGCTGGAGGAGGAGGCTGGGAAGGAGGTATGTGGGAGTGTCTGTACTTTCTGCTTCATTTTGCTGTGAACTATTCTAAAAATAAATAAAGAAGGAAGGAAGGAAGGGAAGGAAGGAAAAGAAGGAAGTTCCCTTAATTAAAGAAGGGAAGAAAGACAAAAGTCATGGGTAAGCCTGTGGGGGTGCTGATGAGAGCAGCAGTAGAATGGAGCAGCTTGGAACGAGAGCATCGGAGAGCCACATCCTTGGCCTCGTGCTTGCCCTAGGGGCAGCAGGGTGTGTGATACCCAGCCAAATACCCTGAGCACCTCCTGTGTGCCCATGGCAAGGACATCCTGCAGCTTTGCACACACTCTTGCCCTGTAATGTTGGCACGTCAGCGAGTGCCTGCTGCAGATCGCCAACTAGTAGGTGGCAAAGCACAGGTCCAGATGACATTCTCTGATTTTGAGTCGGGTTCCACCCTATCAGTCACTGCTGGCAAGGAAAAAGCCGTGACTGGGGAAATACGTCATGCTTCAGAATCAGCTTCATACATCTGGAGCCAGAGTGGGTATATCGATGAACTGAGTTTGTGGATGGAGGGAAAACACAGAGCCACCTCAGGCATGACTATGTCTCTCCTTTACCACCAAAAGAAGAGTCAGAAGCTACCGGGAAAGAGGTAAGGAGGAGGGATGAATAGAGACTCATGACTACTCTCCAGCATGACAGCCTTCCCAGAATTTCCCAGACCAAGGGCAGAAGGCCATTTGTAATGGACAAGCAGAGTCCCAAGGTTCCCAGGAGTCACCCTGGGGAGTCGCTGTCTGTGAGGTGGTGAAGAGGGCGAGCCTCTGCAGGTCTGGAATCAGGTCACAGCGACACCATGTGGAGTGGCCCAGGCAACCTGGCTCAGTCATCACAACCAGCCTGAATGGGCCTCAGGCGCTGGGTTTCCTGGTGGGAGGGCTAAGGAGACTGGCAGGTGCACAAATACAGAAGGGCAAGGGAGGCGAGCAGGGGGAGCCAGAGTAGAAAGCGTTATGCTCTCCAGGACTAGGGTCTCACTACAGTAACTTTAATTTACCAGCAGCCAGCCGAGGAGCCAGTCCAGCAGCTCTGATTCCCTTCTTGGTGTCCTCACTGTAGCAACTTATATCTTTTAAAGTGTCTCACATGATGCACGATGTCCCCTGTAATTCCAATCACTATGGAGTTTTCTCCACCCGCAGGGCTGACTACCTTCCCTGGCCAACGGCAAGTCTCAAGACCCCAAAGATGTGTCACTCACTGTCCTGGGGCCCATCTTACACCAGAAGCCCAAAGAGGAGGCAGGCAGAGCCCACACAGCCCCCCACACTGGCCACTTGCAGATATCAGAGCCTCAGTCCATAGTCCTGGATGTATGTCTAGAGAAACAAGTCCCACTCTGAATGTCCTTGCCAGCATTTGATGAGGAAAAGCACAGAGTCTTTGCTGTCGCTAAGTTTCCCAGACCCTTCTAGACCCAGGCAGGCTTCCCCAAGTCTCCTTTCTTATCTACTGTGCATCCCAAGGACTAAGACCCATCTCCCCACCTCCTCGTGGCCACACCATCTCATTCTTCTGGCTCCAAGCCTGGCTGGAAAAAGAGAAAATCTACCTCCCTATTTACTTGCTGCTCCAGGAAAACCAAGACTTCATTCCTTACAGCTGCAGGAGAGCAAAAGGAGGCAACACACACACACACACACACACACTCACACACTCACACAGTGCCTTACAAAGCTCTGGTCTTAATGTCATTCGTCTGACTTTCAGCTCCCTTCCTAGATGGTAATTATAGGTGTCCTTTGGACTTTCTCTTCTATTTTTATTCTAAGAGTGCTCACCTAAAATCTTTCTTATTCTGACCCAGACTTTTCAAAAAATGATGTAGAACCCATATTCCCAGGTGGTCCCTACAGAGGCAGTCAAGATCAAATGTTAACTACTGTTAGTTGATTACATGGTAGTATACAGCAGTCACTGTTAAAAGATAGCTTAAAAGCATTAGCTAGTAAGACCCTCAGGGCAATCTGTGAAGTGGGCATAGTATCCCACTTCACAGACAGCAGTCTGACGCTCTGAGGGGGGGAATTAACTTGCTCAAGTTCCCATAACTTCTAGGCAGTGACAGAGCTAGGATTTGAACCCGGTTGATGCCAAACCTAATCTTTTTGGCCACAAGCTTCGAGGTGCAAAGGATTGCCAGGGATCCAGAATTCCGCAGCGTCCCGGAACGTTTTTGCAGAGCTCCGTCAGAAACATAATAGCGTTTTGCAAACTCCTCTTTGGCTCAGAGCTGGAATGGTGGTTAACAGCGTTAAGTGGTGGCACCAATGAGGCAACCAGGAAGGACTGGGAGCGACGGGAGGAAGCAAGGTCCAGGGGCCGTTCAAGGAGCTGCGGAAGCCTTAGCTTAATGACAGACTGCAGGGCTCAGGTCCCGAGCGTTGTCTTGGGGCGGGACTAGCCTCCGGGTCCGGAGTTGTGCGCACTGTGCCCACCGAGGCGCATCTTGGCCGGGGCAGCCGACTCCCGAGCCCCCTGTTCCCGAGGACGGTGACAACGACCCTGCCTCCTAGCTGGGCAGGTGGGTGGAGATTCGGGGCAGCCTCCAGGCGCTCAGCTCCCGGCTGGGCTGCCGCACTGCTGCTCCAACAGGTCTTGAATGGTTCCCGGCTTTCAGAGACTTGATCATATAAAGAGCCTTTGGTTTTTAATGCCATAATTTGGTCGTTTGTATAAGCGTTTCTTCAAATATTTTCGCTCCAAATCTTCATAATCCCCCTATGCCTGGATCTGATACTTGGGCTTCCCCTCCCCCCCCCGGCGGGCGGTGCTTCCCCGCAGCCCGGCCCTCTCTTCCGTGTAGCTTCTGAACGGACTCCCCGCCCCCTCGCCCCCTGCTGGACAGGAGTGACTATTGCAGCGGTATCCGGCGTTCTGGCTTTCCATTTCTCAGCCGGGCGCGTTCTGCGCCTGTGTTTGAACTCCGCGTTCCAGGTAAGCAACGTATTTCTGAAATATTTCAATATTTCTCACGACTGGACGAACCGTCCTTATTGTACAGCTTAGACCCTAGATGCCATGTTCCCGAGATGCTATAGTTTCAAATGAATAAGCATCAAAGTCCTAAATCCCAAGGTCTCTTCTGGATAGAGCTGAAGTTGCTGGAGGTGCACATGAAGCCCTAAATCGAATAAACGTTAAGAATTGGTTACTACATGGGACGCCTGGGTGGCTCAGTTGGTTGGACGACTGCCTTCGGCTCAGGTCATGATCCCGGAGACGGGGAATCGAGTCCCGCATCAGGCTCCCAGCTCCATGGGGAGTCTGCTTCTCCCTCTGACCTTCTCCTCGCTCATGCTGTCTCACTGCCTCTCTCTCAAATAAAGAAATTTACAAAAAAATCTTAAAAAAAAAAAAGAATTGGTTACTACAGTGCTAAGGGCTCTCATAGATGTCAGGAACCACCACCCATTATAACTTGCTCTTCAAGCAACTAAAATTATAAAAATACCCCCCAGCCTGCCAATTCGTTCAGGAACTAAATCCTATTTTCAGCAGTTTCTTGCACAAAGGAAATGGGATAGTTTTTGACTGCCATTTCGATCAAAAAAAATTATTGACGATAGTCATAATTGAAAGAATAATTTTATTCAGTCAGCTCCAATATAATTCCGTTGTCAGCAGACCCATCAGTCTCCAAAATGTTCTTTTTCACTGCCAGTAAACCTCAGTTTGTTACCATCTCACTAAAAATATATATATATGTATATATGTATATTTCTTTCAAGCCTGAAGACGAAAATGTACAAAAACTCACATGCCTTAATAGTGTGAAGATTTGATTAAAATTTTTTTAAATGTTCTTAGTCACCAAAATAAAAAGTAAAGATTTAAAAATTTTAAACTCTATTTCAAATGTAAATAGTTCCTGCCTTAATCTCTTTTACATGCTTGTTTGTTTTAAAGAACAAGGGTGGAGGAATAAATAGGGAATTGTCCAACAATATGAAATCCTGATTTCCCATGAGCATTTTCCAAGACCCAGAAATATGCTTTCCTGTTTGACTGACACCTCAAAATGAAGCAGGATGAATTGACTATGTATTCTATCAAAAACTGAATTCATTGAGCACTCTTCTCATCCAGTCCCTCGATATCCTTCAAAATCTTCATGTCAAACTCTGGTCTACTCCTTCAGTTTCCCATAAAATAAAGACTGCCTGATAAAATCTGTCTTTAAGACATTTTTAAAGATTTTTTTTATTTATTTATTTATTTATTTATTTTATTTGAGAGATAGACGGGGGTGGAATGGGCAGACTCAAAAATGAGTCAGAAGATGTTTATATCCATGGGGAGATAAGACATGTGCAGAATGAGCACTAATTGGCAAGTTGGATTTGAATACTGATCCCAATATTTACTAAATGGTGACCTTAAGCATTTTATCCAATTTTTCTGTAATTTTATTTTTTCATCTATATAATGAGATTAGTAATACCCTCTACCACATTAGGCAATTTTGTGTATTAAATGATCTGCTGATCTTGATGCTTGGTATGGTTCCTGGCGTATGGCCTGTGCTCAAGAATCTATTATAGAGTGTTGCCGAAGTTCGAAGGAGAGAGGTCCGAGATCATTCTGGAACCTTCATTAGTAAGTAGGGATTAAGGTCATCTGCCTAAAAGTGGGAGGAGTGATAAAACGGAAGTTCTGGAAAAGGCAGAAAGTTTAAAATACAGTATACCTTTGAACAATGTGGAGGTTAGAGGTAACACATAGTTGAAAATCTGAATTAACTTCCCCAAACATAAAGCCTACTGTTGACGAGAAGCCTTACTGATTAGTCAATTAACACATATTTTGTGTTCTTTTTATTATATACTGAATTCTTACAATAAAGTAAACTAAAGAAAATGCTATTAAGAGAAGCAAAAGGAGGTGGGGGTGTTGGGGGGCTCAGTCTGTTAAGCATCCAACTCTTGATTTCAGCTCAGGTCAAGAGATCGAGCCAGTGCTGGACCAAAAGCCTGCTTAAGATTCTCTCTCTGCCCCTTCCCCTGTCCCCTGCTCTCATTCTCTCTCTCTAAGAAGGAAGGAAGGAAGGATCAAAAAGGAAGAGAAAATGCATTTCCAGTACCATACTGTATTTATCAGAACAAATCTACATATAAATAGACTCTCAAAGTTTAAACCCATGTTGTTCAGGGTCAACCGAAATGACTGTGTGCAGGTGACCACCAACATAAACAAGGAAAATGTGAAAGGTGACAAGCTTACCTCCCCCCTTTCTTAAATGATCTTTATCCTCATGCCAACTTACCCTGTGACCTCACCTTTTCTGAAATTTTGACTTTAACAATCCTTAACCAATGCTGACTACTCCCTCAGTTTGCATAAAATATACCCAATATGTATCTATTTTTTTTATCTAATTGGAAATCTCCAAATGTCTGGTTGTCTTGGTTCTCTCCTTTTGTTACTCATTTTAGATAAACAAAGTTGGTTGTTTTTTTTTTAAAAGATTTTACTTGTATATTTGAGAGAGAAAGTGAGAGAGAGTATGAGCAGGAGGAGTGGGAGAAAGAGAAGCAGACTCCCCAGTGAGCAGGGAGCCCAATGTGGGGCTCTATCCTGGGACTCTAGGATCATGACCTGAGCCGAAGGCAGACACTGAACTAACTGAGCCACCCAGGCACCACAGGACAGCAGAGTTTTGATTGAATTCTTCTTTCAAGAAGTAAAACCTGGGAGAACAGAACCCTGCTAGGGTAGAGTGAGACAAAAACAAGAAAGATATAACTATACTCCTTCTTGGGTTTTCTAGGTTTTTAATCACACCTACTTTAAAAAAATGACTAATTTCATCACTTCCCTTCCATCACTTTAAGTTCTAATATTTTGCCCTGGTTTATACTTCTAATTCTATTGTAATTGCTGGTAGAAATGTCTCAAATATAAAATAGCTAACTAGATACAGAAAATGCTTTCATTTTAAGGAATTGTTCTTTCATTGATTCATATGTGGGGGTGTGTTTAAAGCATCCATAAAAATGGTCATATAACTTTCATTCTTGGAGCTATTAATAAGGTAAGTTATATTACCAGATTTTTAAAATTTTAAACCAACATTACCTTCCTGCAATAAGCCCCACTTAGTCATTACATTATTTTTATAATGTAATTACCTTGTCTTAGCTAATTTTAATTTAAAGCTTTTGCATGGATGTTCATAAAGAACATTTGCCTATTATTTGCTCTCATTATGCAATTTATTAGGTTTTTCTATCAATGTTGTGCTTGCTTTAAAACTTTGAATTTTGGGGGGGCATCTGCTTGAGAATTCTTTCCCTCTAACCCTAACCCCCTTTCACGTGCTCTCTTTTTCTAAAATTAAAAGCAAAAACAAAAATCTAGAAATTAATTTTTTAGAAATGAAATTAATGTCTCACCACCTGAGCCAAAACCAAGAATCAGATGCCCAACCGACTGAGCCACCTAGGCACCCCTAATTTCTAGGGTTATTGTTTGATAATCACACAATAATGATAAGGGTTTTTTTTCTTACTTTTTTTTTGGAATTATTGATGCTTTTTTTCACCCTAATATATTGTCAATTTTTGTGATTGATCCAATGGCACTTGACAAAAGCGAGTGTTCCCAATTGCCAGGTACGTAAGTTCTGCCTATTGTTAATGCTGTTTAAGTTTTTGACATCCTTATGTCTGTCCATTTTTTCTGTCTTGCACTAGGTTAGGTAAAAGGGGTTCTGCCCACCCAATTGTGATGTGTGTCCCAGTTTCCCCACATCAGCACCACTGCCAATGCTCAGAATACCAGCAGGTTGTACAAGAACTCAACTCAATTCTGAAACTGTTAGGAGTCAGGTGGACGGGTAGGTAGTTGGGGCCAAGGTCCCCAGCAAGGAAATATGGAGTCAGGACAGCTGAGATAAAACAGCACTGACAACCTGTTTTGCAGTTTAGACAGGCCCCCACTGGTATTCTGCTTTGCAGCCTTTGCACAAATGACTTCTGTAAAACCTCCTAAAATAAGATAATTAACTGCAAAAGCATTTGTTAAAATTACAGGTAAGGGGCAGGTAAGACATAAGCCCCCACATGGCAGCAAAAAAGGACCATCAGCACATGGACTTTAACCCAATGAGTAGACAGTCACATGTCCAAAGCCCTGATTGGCACGACTCAGCACTCCCTGATTGCTTAAGAAAGTTCTGCAAAAGGGCTCATAAAAACCCCCAAACTTAGAAACTCTGGGGACAACCCATCTGGAACCCCTCCCTCTCCAGGAGCTTTGTACTCTTGCTCAATAAACCTTGCTTTGCTGCCCACCACTCTCTGCCTGGTCTACCTCTTCATTCTTCAAAGGAGCACGACCAAGAACTACGGGCACTAAGGGGACACAAATCCTGTAACAAAACTATCTACCTGGAGATAGTATCAGGTGCTAAGTTACAGTGTCAAGACTGCTGTACCCCCTGCATTTCCCCCCCATCTTGTGCACCCCCCCTTCAGCACTTGCCTATACTTCTGACCAACTAGCTAAAAATCCCTCCACCCCTTCCTTCGGCTTGATTAATTTGTTAGAATAGTTCACAGAATGCGGAAAACATTTTATTTTACTAGGTCACCAGTTTTTTAATAAAATGATATGACTCAGGAACAGTTGGATAGAAAAGATGCCTAGGACAAGGTAGAGGAAAGGGGTGCAGAGCTTCCTGGCCCTCTCCCAGCACCCCAATGTATTCACCAACTCAGAAGCTCTCCAAACCGGTGATTTCATCACCTAGACCTGATTGGTCTGCTGAGCAAGGAGCCTGTTGTGGGGCTCAATCCCAGGATCCTGAGATCATGACCTGAGCTGAAGGCAGAGGCTTAACCCACTGAGCCACCCAGGCGCCCCTTAAATACATTTAAAAAATTTATTTTGAGGCTTTGCTTTGCAGATACACAGTATAGATAACAACTTTAAGAAACATCAATAAAGTTAAAAACATCCCTGAGGCGGAATAGGCTGACAGACTCAATGCGCTCTGGTTTCAGCCTGAGCAGTGGCCTGAAAGGTAGGGTGTGTCAGAGCTGCCGAAGCAGGAGAAGCTTCTGGGGCTCAGTTGTAGCTATAGCAACGCCCAGTGGCAGCCAGGATCAGTGACTTAGAGGCCCAGATGCAATATAAGGACAAAGGGGCTCAGTCAGATTCTCAGCAATATCCAATCCAATCCAATCCAATCCGAATCCTGAATTACTGTGAGGCAGATATCCCCGGGGGTGGCCTCAGAAACAAGCATCGTCTGTGGCATCTTGGCCAAGGCAGAGTCCAAAGACCTTTCGGTGTTCAGGGGTGGGCTCAGATTCCCTGAGAAGTACGACAGCATTCTGTGGGCAGCTGTTGGGAGCCACTCACTGGGAGTCCTGGCTGTCCTAGCTGGAGAAAGTCTCCAGCATCTTTGATAACCTGTCTTTTCTAGAAGACAAAGCCCCTCTACTGGGATAGACCCAGCCTACGCTTCCCCTGCTTGACAGTCAGATGCAACCATATTGGGCCAAGTCTTCAAAAGTCAACAGCTCAAAGGCTGAAGATCTTCCATCAGGCCTGAACAAATCCCAGGATTCAAAAAGCGCAGCTGCCTCTGGCTTTAATCCCAGAGGATCGGAATCAGGGACGGAAGAGACACTGGCAGCTGGAGCTGTCCTCGGATTCATAAAGGCATAAGTGTGTTCCATAATTACAATCTCAGCGAGGGTCAGAGGGGCCCTGCAGTCCCCATCAGCATTCCTGGGGAATGTTTTCTGAGTTCTGGTGACATCAGGAAGAGCGAGGGGAACACTGTCAGAGAAGCTGACTCTAATACTGTCCAGGGAGAGCAGGCACGGGCCAGGGTGCATCTGATTATCAGGATCCAATGGGGGCCCTAAGGGTTGAAGATCAGGGGCACAGGAGCAGCCAGAAGCCTGAGCATAAAACCGGAACCCAGGGCTCAATGGTGCCGCCTTGTCCACCCAGCCTCCATCCACAGGAAGGGGCTGAGCCTCAGAGCACTGAGCTGTGTGCCCCACTCCCCCCGAGACACGCCTCTTGGCCTGGGCTTGGAGGCTAGGCTCCTGAGCCTCCTGAGCCCCCTGTTCCCAAGGACGACGACCAGGACCACACCTGCCAGGGGAGGGCCAGAGACCTGGGGCACAGGGAGTGGGGGGCGGTGACAGGGTGGGGCCCGGCTCCCAGGAGGGGTGGGCGGGGACAGCCCCGCACTGGGCAGCAGAGGAAGAAGTCTGGGTGGCCAAGGGACCCGGGGAGGCCTCGCGCAGAGCCGGGCGGCGGGGGCGGCGGGAGCGGGGCCTCCAGCCAGCAGCCCCGGGCCGCGGGGTGCGCGGCACCCGGCGCGGTGGCAGGTGCCGCAGGCCCCGCGCGCCTCTCCCGGGGCCGCGCACCTCCCGCCAGGCGCTCAGCTCCGCACCGCCAGGCGCCGCGGGCTCCGTGTGGTCCACGGCAGCCCGGTCCTGCCCGCGCTTCCACAGCTCATAGCGCTCGGGCTGCAGGATGCGCACGAAGGCGTCCATGGAAAAGGTGACCCTGGCCTCCCCGC